>PVJS01013926.1:0-41241 GCA_004027185.1 Glis glis
GCGCGACCCCGCGCCCCCGCCCGACCCGCGCCCCCTGCCGGCCGCAGCTGCTAACCAAGCGTGGGAAAGGAGGCCCGAACTGTCCCCGCCGGCCCTCCGCTCCGGGCGGTCCCCTGCCCGCTGCCGGGAAGCGGCCTCGAACCCGGGCGTCCCCAGCCCGGCCGCCCGGCCGCGGTTCTCTCTCTTTCAGGGACGGTTGCGGAGCAGCCCGGGGCCCGGGGGACGGGGGAGGAGTCGGTGCTGGGCCGGTCTTACTAATGTGTTGTATTACTTTAACTGAGACACCTCCCGCGGGCCTCGTTTTTTATTCTGTAAAATTGGGAGGTGATTGCCTAGATGATTTCACAGACTATTAGACAAGGGAGAAGAAAGATCGTCGGCCCCCTTCGCTTTACAGATGAAAAGATCTGACTGACACGTCTGGCTCTGCAATTGCATGAATTACCTAAAATGTCTGTCATTCACAGATCTTTCCCCTCAAGGGGGCCCACACCTTTCTTCTTTTCTACCTCTTTTTCTTAGTCTATAATGGAAGTGCTACTTCCAAAAGTCGAGTGTTCCTTGTCGCTAGAGGAGTCACACGGCGGCGGAACAGCTCTCGAGCCGTGAGGGTTTTATCTGGAAGGCAGCCTCAACCACAGGGTTGGCTGTATACTACCCATCCCTCTCTCCCCAGCCGTGGAAGCATTTGTAGCCGTTCCTTTCCTGTGTCTATCCTTTCCTTTCCTGTATTCTTGTCACCATCTAGCTGTCTCCACCTACCTCAATCCTGCCCCGCTGCTGCTGTCTCCCAACGATTTCTCTTCCTGCGTTTTCTTGTTTTCTTCCCCAAAACAATCTCTGTAAATCCGTAAGCCCTTCACACCCTTCTAACTGAAACCTGACTGAGACAGCAGGAGACTTCTTCCACAAGCAGGTACTCTGTCCTGCTCCCATTCGCTGCCTTATCCTCTTCTTCATCTGCTTCCTGTCCCGGTCATGCTCCTAAAACAACCTCTAGCCCACAGACCCATGTTCATTCATATATTCATTCATCTATATATTCATTCAGCTGATTCTTGTCAAAGACCTACTACTGGGGCCCTAGGTGCATTTATTAGTTCTTGTCCTCACCTGCTTTAACATCACCTCTAGTCACCCGCACAGTCCCCATCCCCAATAATAGCTGGAAGTGCTCCAAGATCAGTATCTCAAGCATTCAACATTTAGTCTCCTGTAGGGCCTACTTCCCAGTCTGCTTCAATCAGACTATGCAGAGTGCCTTGCTCTGGCCTCTGGTCCCTACAAATGAGTGTCCAGTGGACACTTCAATCCTAGCATGTGCCCTTCCTACAGTACTTGATGCTAACTTCTTTTTGAAACTCCCCTTTGGTCTCCTGTCTTCTGCATCACTCCTGTGTCCCTACCTGTTTTCTGAACTTCCTTTCACTAAGCACTTTTCTTGGCTGCTCCTTTTTCAAAACCATCAAAAGGTGATGTCCTTGAGTTTTAACTTTTTCCTTCCCCTCCTCTCACTTTGCTTCAACTGTCAATATACCCCTGTGTATATTGTCTAATCCCCCCCAACTCTGAAACCCAGTGTCTTAATTAACTTTAAAACATCCTCAGCTGGGCGTGGTGGCACACACTTGTAATCCCAGTACTTGGGAGGCTGAGACAGGAGGATCCGAGTTCGCGGCCAGCCTCAGCTACTTAGTGAGGCCCTCCGCAACTTTGTGAGACCCTGTTTCAAAATAAAAAAAAATTGGGCTGAGGGTGTAGCTCAGAGGTAGAATGCCCCTGGGTTCAATCCCCAGTACCGCAAAAAAATTTTTTTTAAATTAAAAAAAAAAATAAAACATCCTCAGCCGGGCATGGTGGTGCACGTTTGTAATCCCAGTACTTGAGAAGCTGAGATGGGAGAATCGCAGGTTCACAGCCAGCCTCAGCTACTTAGTGAGGCCCTCTGCAACTTAGATTCTGTTTCAAAATAAAAAATAGGGCTGAGGTGTAGCTCAGAGGTAGAATGCCCCTGGGTTCAATCCCCAGTACCGCAAAAAAAAAAAAAAAAACATACTCAAGACACACACTGCTGACATTTTGTTGAATGGTGCATGAAACTTAAGTATTATTTATATTGCCATAACCATCCACAGATGCTTTCCAAAGAAAGGATTCCTTTTCTAGGGTGATGCGCCTTCTTAAATAAACCCTTGGACTTTTTCCTGTCTTCCTCTACAAGTTATAATCACTTGCCATAGCAATTATATTGCCCTCTTATCTCTCCCAAATGGTCGTCTTTCCTCTGGTCATTTTCAACATCTCTCTGGTTCCATCTGCTTTTACTAGCCCAGCCCACTTCCTTAATTCCAACTAACTCCCACCCCCCATACCCACCTTCCCCCAGAAACCCAACATACAAGAGCAAAAGATTCATTAGATTTACTTCCTAAACCCCACACCAACCTCTCTGAAATCCATGTAATTTAGCCAAATAAGTGAACATTTCTTTACTCCCAAAGTACAGTGTCAATCAAGCAGGACTGCCCCCAATTAAATGAAAGTTATTTGAAGAGATTTTTTAAATGAAAATGTAAGACAACATTTAACTTGTATAGCCCAGATAGACCTGACAGTAGTCTAGGAACTGTTAGCCTCATACATTGATAATAATCCTTTGGTGGAATAAAAACACACTAGTTCTATAACCAGGATCTATAACATACTGATTGAATTTTCTCCCAAGCATAATAGATTTCCAGTTCTAATGTACATGAAAACACTCCAGTTACTGAGGCAAGAAGTGATTTACTTAGACACTTTTTTCAAGTTTTTTGTTGTGTTGTTTTGTAACAATGATACAGACTCATAAAACATTTAAACTATAAAGAAGAGTTTAGACAACTCTACTGATGAGCCGGGTGAGGTGGCGCACACTTGTAATCCCAGTACTTGGGAGGCTGAGACAGGAGAATCTGGGTTTAGAAAACTCTACTGATGAGCCGAGTGTGGTGGCGCACGCTTGTAATCCCAGTACTTGGGAGGCTGAGACAGGAGGATCTGGGTTTGCGGCCAGTCTCAGCTACTTAGTGAGGCCCTCTGCAACTTAGTGAGACCCTGTTTCAAAATAAAGAATAAAAAAGAGGGCTGGTGTAGCCCAGAGGTAGAATGCCCCTGGGTTCAATCCCTGGTACTGCAAAAAAACAACAACAACAACAACAACTCCACTAAGTCAGAGAAAAATAGAGTGAGTACCATTCCACACATCAAAATATACATGTGTATATTTGCACATATGAATACATTATATATATATATATATATGTTCAATTTTACACCAAAATAAAATCACACTATAAATACTCTGATAATCTGGTATCTTTCACTATATGTTTTCATCATTAATGTGTTGACTGCTCTTACACTGTATATTTCTTTATCCATTTAACTAGTACCTTACTAAAAATGTTTACAATGTTTCTTATTCCAGTTTATTTTTATAAATAATGCTACAATTATTCCCCTCCATACAATTTAGAATTTTTTTTTTTTTTGCGGTACCGGGAATTGAACGCAGGGGCGTTCTACCTCCGCGCTACGCCCCCGGCCCTATTTTTTATACTTTATTTTGAAACCGGGTCTCACAAAGTTACAGAGGGCCTCACTTAGGAGAGAGAGAGAGAGAGAGAGAGAGAGAGAGAGAGAGAGACAGGGAGAGAGAGAGAGAGAGAGCTGAGGCTGGTCGCGAACCGGGATCCTCCGGTCTCCGCCTCCCAAAGTACTGGGATTACAAGCATGCACCACCACGCCCGGCACTTGTTTTCTTAAATTCCTAGATTAATTGCTAGCTCAAAGGATATGTGGGGTGTTTGTTTGTTTTACTACATATTTGCAAAACTGACTTCCAGAAAATTTGTTCCAGTCTATGATCCTACCTACAGTGCATGAGGTTGCCACTTCCCCATGTATAACAAGCTCTGGATTTTTATCAAAAAAAAATTTTTTTAAACAGGGTCTGGCTAAGTTGCTGAGAGCCTTAGTAAGTTACTGAGGCTGGCTTCAAACCTGCCATCCTCCTGTCTCAGCCTCCCAAGTACTGAGATTACAGGCATGTGCCTCCACACCCGGTCTATCAATTTTACTTTGAATAGCCTTTAATTTCTATATTGACATGAAGTATTGATGTTAAGAAGACTAGGGTTAGAGTTAGACTCTAATTTAAAATAGCTCTGCCATGTACTAGCTTTGTGACCTTGAACAAACCACTTCAACATCTCCAAGCCTCAGTGTTCTCATGTGTACACCAGACTGCTCTAGCATTTGCACCAAAGGATCATTGCAACGATTAAATAAAAGAATGTATGCAAAATCCTTCATACAGTGCTTGACATTTAGGATTGCCCATGAGAAAGTAAAAATTAGCTCAGACTGAGAAGGTAAAAATCTGCCCAGCTATTCATCAGGCTAGGATAATAGGCGCAGATAAAGCCAGCTGCAAAGTTAACAGGATGCGGTGTCTCCTAAGGACATACTGCAGCTGTATGTCATAATAACCCCCTTCCTCCAGTGACTACTGCTTTCCTATTCACTGAAAAACTTTGTTCTCTAAAATCATAGATATCAGAGACTTTGGTGTTCGTAATTATATCAGTAAGAATGAAGCACCCCTCTTCTGCCTAGAGAATCTAAGTCCTGTTTGACAGAGACGCAGCCTTAATTTACAACCCAGGTGCAGTGCTTTCAGTAAGGGGTTTCTGGACACATCTATCACAACTTTATTATTTCTAAACAATAGGATGCGGGTCCACTTTATAATCTGGACTGGATGTCGACCCTTTTACACACTACCATGCTTTGAAAAATTCTGCTTTAAACTGCATCTAAACTCTGCTGAAGCCTCTGATCTGGAGTGTGTTAAGTAGGTATTCCATATACCTAGTTTCATATGGAGCATCTTATACATTTTTAACAATTTGAAGTATTATTTGTTAAATTAACTGTCTTTAAGCAAATTAAATGTGGGGGGTTTTTTTGCCTCCACACGATACTGATTTTTAGATTAAGTTTCTTAGCAATTCTCTCAGTTCCAGTCTACCCTTAATTATTATTTGGGTGGTAAAACTTTCCACCCAGGAAACTGATTTTTTTAAGCCAAATAAGTAACCCACTGTGTCAGTGTTCCATTATCAAAAAATAAAATCTCTGATCTTGTCACCAGATCTTGGTGGTTAGTTTCTGTAAATTTATTCCTGCACATTGTTCAGCAGGGTTTTTTTTTTTAATGTTCTTAGGTTCTGTGTTAGTTGATTCACTTTTCCAAGCTAAGTACTTACCAAAATTACCTCGCTCTGTGCTTAGTGGTAAATTCTCCAGCAGTACATGCAGTTCCAATATGTCTTGGCCCCCCTGGCAATGTAGATAGGAACATGTTTAAATGACAGTCTTCCTTTCCTGAATGAACTCTTCACATCTTTAGGCTCAACAATTATCCTATTTCTCCAGGATGGATGTTATCCATGCACACTAATCATAACTAAGAACATGAAGGTACCATAAAGTTCTTTTGTCTTTTATATCTGAATTACAGAGACTAGTCCACAGCCATACCACCCTGAATGCACTTGATTGCCTCCGAATTATCGAGGTTATATTCCCTATGACGGACAGTTTGGTTATTTTTTACTATCAAAAGCACACTGCAACAAATGCACCCTTCAGAGATTACGAAATAACCTATTTTCCTGAGTATTACTGGTGTGAAACTCAGGCGTGCCTCCTTAACATATGTAGGCTTCAATCAGACTTGCTAGAGTAGCTGCCTCTCAGTTTTGAAGTCTGGATGCCAAAGCCAGTTGTACATGTAGGAGGACTGACTAGATTGGCAGTGGCCTGTGTTGTGTGATTTGAGAGATGCCAGGCGGGTCCCCACCCCCACACTTACCATCGAGCCTGCGATTTCAACAACCGACATTCATTCCCTTGGGTTTATAACTTGCTATCTTGGAATGGTCTTTTAAACAAGTCATTTCTCCCTACTTATGGATATTGTAGAAGACTGAGAACAACCAATTTTATTTAGTTGGTAAGTGAAAATAAAAATTACCTGTATCTCAGAACTCTGACACCATGACTGTTTTGATATCTCCTTCTTTTCCTTTCCTATACATGAAGTTGAAAAGTTGATCCCTTTTGTAAAAACTATATTTATACATTTAAGCCAGGCGTGGTGGCGCACGCATGTAATCCCAGTACTTGGGAGGTTGAGATGGGAATCACAGGTACGAGGCCAGTGGGTAGTAACTTAGTGAGACTCTGTTTCAAAATAAAAAATAAAATAGGACTGAGGGTATAGCCCAGAGATAGAATGCCCCTGGATTCAATTTCCAGTATCACAAAAAGAAGAAAAAAGGAAAGGAAAGGAAAGAAAAATAAAATTATACTGTTTTACATTTAAAAGCAATATAGTAAAAGAAATCTGATAAATAAAAATTTCAAGTATTTCTCTAAATTTACTTCTGGTAACTTCATTCATTCAATGAACATTACTAAGTACTTATTACATGGCAGACATTTATCTAGACACAGATTAGTTTTATAGAACACTTTATTATAAGCCGGGTGTGGTGGCGCACACTTGTAATTCCAGTACTTGGGAGGCTGAGACAGGAGGATCTCAGTTTCGCATCTAGCCTCAGCAATTTAGTGAAGCCATCCGCAACTTAGTAAAACCCTGTTTCAAAATAAAAGAATAAGCCGGGTGTGGTGGCACAAGTTTGTAATCCCAGTACTTGGGAGGCTGAGACAAGAGGATCACAGGTTCGTGGCCAGCCTCAGCTACTTAGTGAGGCCCTCTGCAACTTAGTGAGATCCTGTTTCAAAATAAAGAACAAAAAATCAGGCTGGGGGTGGAGCTCAGAGGTAGAATGCCCCTGGGTTCAATCCCCAGTACCACAAAAAAGAACACTTTATTTACTTATTTATTTATTTTTTGCGGTACCGGGGATTGAACCTAGGGGCATTCTACCTCCGGGATGCACCCCCGGCCCTATTTTTTATCCTTTATTTTGAAACCGGGTCTCACGAAGTTGCGGAGGGCCTCACTAAGTAGCTGAGGCTGGCTGCGAACCCGGATCCTCCGGTCTCTGCCTCCCAAGTACTGGGATTACAAGCGTGCGCCACCACGCCCGGCTAGAACACTTTATTATAATATAAATGTGTATATATTTTTACAAATCAGTGATCAGACATGCAATCTGTATGTTAATTATTTTATGGTCTAGCTTTCTTTTTCAGCATTATTTCTTATAGATGTCTATATATGCCTCAATCTCCTTGATTTCTAAGAATTGTATAATATTCAATAGTATGGATTTTACCATTTCCCTATTAATGAAAATTTGGGATGTTTTCTTCCCCCTTCCCTCTATCTTTTGGATGCTTTCCTGAACTTTATTCCTCAAAGAAGTTATCAAATCAAAGAGCATAATGGTAGCCGGGTGTGGTATCTACATGCCTGTAATCCTAGTACTTGGGAGGCTGAGACAGGAAGATCACAAGTTCAAGGCCAGCTTCAGCAACTTAGTGAGACCCTGTGTCAAAAATAAAAAGGGCTGGGGGTGTAGCTCAGTGGTTGAGCACCTGGGTTCCATCCCCAATACTACATTAAAAAAAAAAAAAAGCATAATGGCTACTTCCCTGAGCGATCTTCTTTGAGAATTCAAATACAGGAGAAGAATAAATCGCCTGTGCCTTAGCTTCTCATAGAGGAATCAAGCAGATGGTTTCTTCCCAGTTTGGAAAGGAATACTGCAGAGGTAAGTGTCTCCAAAGGGGAGGCAGAGGCCACCAAAGATGAACTTCTCCTTCTTGGTATCTCAGCCAGCCTACCTGTGAGCAACACAGTGGTAGATAGGAGTGATGCCCTGTCACCATCACCGTGTATGTGTGTGTGTGTGTGTGTGTGTGTATGTGTGTCGTATTGAGGATTGAACCCAGGGTCATTCTACCTCTAAGCTACACCTCCAGCCCTTTTTATTTTTTTATTTTGAAAGAAAGTTTCACTGAATTGCCCAGGCTGGCCTTGAACTTGCAATCCTCCTGTCTCAGCCTCTCAAGTGCTGGGACAGAGGTATGCACCACCATGCCTGGCTCTTGTCACCATCCTTTTTTTTTTTTTTTTTGCAGTACTGGGGATTGAACCCAGGGGTGTTTCTACCTCCAAGCTACACCCCCAGCCCTATTTTTTATTCTTTATTTTGAAACAGGGTCTCACTAAGTTGCGGAGGGCCTCACTGAATAGCTGAGGCTGGGCGCGAACCCAGATCCTCTGGTCTCAGCCTCCCAAGTACTGGGATTACAACCGTGCACCACCATGCCCAGTTTCTTGTCACCATCTTTAGGTGGTGGATTTCACTACCTGCAAACTCTGAGAGGGCATGGCCCTCTACATCCAACATAAAGCCAACAACCTTATTCTCCATTAGATTTGGCTTTCCAAAGAAGAACCCACACTTCTACACTTCATACACTTCTGCACTTCATGCATAAACAGCTATGGATGCATCAATTCAGCCCTTTGTATCTCTGCTGATCAATGATGTCTAAATATTCCCTGAAGATGTGCCCCCCCAGCTGCCAATGGTGGGGAACAGGATCTGCTAAGGCAGCTGACACATGAGTGGGAGCTCTTAGTGGTACCCATTGGTACCCCCTGAAGAGTTCCCAGTCAGGGCCTGCTGAGGGAGTTGTCCATGGGCTCCACAGGGATGCCCTGGCCAAACCTTCCCTGCACTTCCACGCCACCACTGAGCTGCAGATAGCCCTGGGTTCAAGAAGACAGCAGCAGAAGCTCCCGGGTGGCTAGGTGGTGACAAAGACCTACTCTCTCTGCTTGGTAAGAGGTGGAGGGGCACACTCCTTTCTCTCTCATCTCCTAGGGCTGCCCAAACTCTCCTACTTAGCCAGAGGAAAGACATACTAAGTCAGAGAAGAGGAAAATCCTAGCTATACTTCCTCAACCCCCAAAGGCAAGCTGGCAGGCCCCAAGTTTTCAAAATCGAGAATCCTAAGTACAGATTTCATTCAGAGATTCATTCACGGGATTATTCAGTAACTATTCAAAGCCCACTAGGTCCCAAACATTATCCTAAGTGTTGGGGTGCCATAGAAAATCTGTCCTCAACATCTTATGTTTCAAAAGAAACAGATAAATGAATAGACAAATGAGGAAAGATTTCATATAAGTAGAATATAAAAAATGCAAACATTAGTTCAGTTTAACAAATAAAGTGCCTGTACCCTGCTGGCTGGGAAGCACTAAAGATTGAAAGGAGAGGCTCCCTGCCCTCAAGGCTCTCATCTTGGAACAGGGAAGTTGGATGTAGCCAGCTAACCACAGTAGTTAATGGTTGTGCAACATATCTTTGTCTGGGGAAGGGGGGGGTGCAGATTTCTACTTACAGAGCCAGCAAATGTCAAGGATATGTTTCAAGTTCACAGTATCCTGGGGCCACAAGTTCGGAGTCTGCATCTAGCTTCTTGTTCGATGAGTATCTACAGCTACGATTCCAGGAAAGAGTTCATTTCACCCCTCTGCTCTTCCACACTCCACATTTTTCCTCGTCTCTTTCTCCCTTGGTTATCCTTCCTCCATGAGTTATCAGAGAGTCTGCCATCTTCTTGCTTTCCTACTGACCCCAAGGTCAGGACGCATTGGGAACACTCTTTCCTCATCTAATTGGACTGAGTTTCCTATGCCCACAAAAAAAGGATCCTGGTACAAGTTACTCGGGTTACACATTAAGCAATTGAGGCCGGGAGAACTTAAGTGACTTATTCAATATCATATGGCGAGTAAGTTGCTTCCTACGAAAGGAATTTTTGCTGAGGTGAGCCGAGGGGAAGGTTCTCAGGGACAAAGTTTCACAGATTTAAAGGGTCTCGCTTGCCTACTGCTCCCTATTAGAATGCAAAGGAAGAAGAATCCTCAGCTAACCATATAGAAATGATGCACAGACCAATAAAATCACCCGGCCACCCAGAGAGCAAGAGTAGAAGCAGAATTACAAGTGGTTAAGAAGTGAGTGGGCAGTGAGGGGTCACAGCTGACTCCCTTGTGAAGTGTGTTGATGAGAAGACAGTACTCAGGAACTCAAACGAAGACAAGAGGATTATCATTCCAATATGTGAGAGCCACGAACATGTTGGTGGGAAGAGTGAGAGACCATTTATTAGAAAATATTGAAGTTGCAAAAAAAGGAAATAACTGACAGAGCAGGGTTTGAGGCAAATGGAAGGGGATGAAATGAAAGTTGTAATTGGGGAAATCACTTCTTGGCTTATTCTAACTTAAACTATATATTTAACTCTAAACTTCATGAAGACAAAGACTGCATCAGGTTCTGCTCACCACTGTGTCCAGTAATTGGCATATAGTAGGAACTCTATAATAGTTTGTTGGAAGCTGAGCTCAATGGCACATGCCTATAATCCCAGTACCTAAGAGGCTGAGACAGGAGCCGGGCATGGTGGCGCATGCTTGTAATCCCAGTACTTGGGAGGCTGAGACCGAAGGATCCAGGTTCGTGGCCAGCCTCAGCTACTTAGTGAGGCCCCCCACAACTTAGTGAGACCCTGTTTCAAAATAAAAAAAAGAATAAAAAATAGGGCTGGGGGTGCAGCTTGGAGGTAGAACGCCCCTGGGTTCAATCCCCAGTACCGCAAAAAAAAAAAAAAAGAGGCTGAGACAGGAGGATTGCCAGCCTCAGCAATTTAGTGAGACTCTCAGCAACTTTAGCAAGACCTTGTTTCAAAATAAAAAAATAGGATAGGGGTGTAGCTCAAAAGTAGAATGCCCCTGGATTCAATCCCCACTACCAAAATAATAATAATAATAATAATAATAATAATAATAGTTGGAGAAATAAATGAATGAATAAGTAATAACGGAACCTTCCAGTGCTGTATTTATGTTCTCAATAGCAAAAGTTTAGATCCAAATTTAAGGGGGGCAAAGAAACAAGAAGGAGAGGACATTGAGATATATAATGTGCATTATATACTTGGCCTCTTTGGCCAGTGTACTGGATGACATCCAGGAAACCAAGACAAATTGTCAGTAGTCATCGCCATAGAGAGAAACTGACAGTTCTGGTGACTTCAGTGCTGATGTTAATTGGAACTGTACATTATAGCATAAAGTTATTTATCATCCTGAGTTCCGAATGCCAAGTGAAATTTATCATGTAAATCTCTATATGAATAATAGAATAGCTGGTGCCCTTGACAAAAATTTCACCCGAAAAAAATAGAGAAAGTCTACCTTGCTGTAGAGGTGATATTCAAAATACAAAACAAATCGTATGACTCAGAGCTGACCAATAAATCAGCCCTCAGTGAAGAGCGTGGCTGCCCCAGCCCCTGCTGTTAGGACATGGCTATTGCTTATATTGATGCTCAGGGACCAATAGTGTCAAGTATTCCTTCCTTCCTTCCTTCCTTCCTTCCTTCCTTCCTTCCTTCCCTCTCTCCCTCCCTCCCTCCCTCTTTCTTTCTTTCTCTCTCTCTCTCTCTCTCTCTCTTTCTTGGCACTGGGAATTGAACCCAGGGGCATTCTACCTCCGAGCTACACCCCCAGCCCTATTTTATTTTTATTTTGAAACAGGGTCTCACTAGGTTGGTGAGAGTCTCACCACTTGCGGAGACTGTTCTCGAACCTGCGATCCTCCTGTCTCAGCCTCCCAAGTACTAAGACAACAGGCGTGCGCCACCATGTCTGGCTTAGTGCCAAGTTTTTCAGAGGATCTTCTGCTGAGTGCAATAGAGTGCGCAAAAGCAATGCTGCATGCTACCCGAGACTCTTCTTCCCCACAAATTCTTTTTTTTTTTTTTTTTTTTTGGTGGTACCAGGGATTGAACCCAGGAGCATTCTACCTCCAGGCTACACCCCCAGTCCTATTTTTATTCTTTATTTTGAAACAGGGTCTCACTAAGTTGCAGAGGGCCTTACTAAGTAGCTGAAGCTGGCCGTGAACCCGTGATCCTCCTGTCTCAGCCTCCCAAGTACTGGGATTATAAGCATGTGCCACCATGTCTGGCTTCCCCACAAATTCTTAACCTGATGCTTCTCTATCCATCAGAGCAGAGTCTTCCTTGCTGTTTCTTTAGGTTTTTCCTCCAGACTCCAGCAACCCCTTCAGGCTGGCCACTTGCCCAATCCCTGTCTTCCTTGACTCATCTACCTCTTCAGACAGCAGCTCCTGTGTGAAACCTCCCTTCAGTAACCCATGCCAGTTATCTTCACTAGACTGTAAATATCCCCAATATCTGCCACCCATGTCAACCATGTACCTAGCAGACAAGGTTCTTGATGAGACTTAGCCACAGAAAAGACTCAGAAAATTTTATGACCTGGAGAAAACACTGGAATAAAACTAAGGTTCAGCCAGGCGAGGTGGCACATGCCTATAATCCCAATACCTAGGAGGCTGAGACAGGAGGATCGCAGGTTCACAGACAGCCTCAGCAACTTAGCGGGGCCCTCTGCAACTTAGTGAGACCCTGTTTCAAAATTAAATAAAATAAAATAGGGCTGGGGGTGTAGCTTGGAGGTAGAATGCCCCTGAGTTCAATCCCCAGTACCACAAGAAAGAAAGAAAGAAAGAAGAAAGAAAGAAAGAAAGAAAGAAAGAAAGAAAGAAAGAAAGAAAGAAGAAAGAGAGAGAGAGAGAGAGAGAGAGAGAGAAAGAGAGAAAGAAAGAAAGAAAGAAAGAAAGAAAGAAGAAAGAAAGAAAGAAAACCAAGGTAAGAAGTTGCAGACTGACATTAATACAAGGAGATAAGATTGTAATCCTTTGAGTTTTCTGTGGGCCAGGTCAAGAGATGCCACTGCTGTTTTTTCCTTTTTAAAAATTATTAACACATAATAGTCAGGTGTGGTGGCGCACACTTGTAATCCCAGTACTTGGGAGGTTGAGACAGGAGGATCCGGATTCGCGGCCAGCCTCAGCTACTTAGTGAGGTCCTCTGCAACTTAGTGAGACCCTGTTTCAAAATAAAGAACAAAAAATAGGGCTGGGGGTGTAGCTCGGAGGTAGAATGCCCCTGGGTTCAATCCCCAGTACCGCAAAAAAATTATTAACACATAATAATTGTACACATTGATGGATTTCACGGTGACATTTTCATACATGCAGATCTCATGCATTGATCATGCCCACCCTCCCTTCTACCCTCTCTTGTCCTCCCCTCACCCTGGTCCCCTTCCCATTTCCTAATAGTCCCTCTTCCACTTTCATCCACATCCAATTTTGAAAGATGAAAAACCAAATATGAAGATATGCTTCTGCTCAGTGGTGATGGTCTTAAGGACTTCTCTGTGTCCTATATTGTATTTCTAACTGTAAAACTGAAGGAAGCATATCTGATGGAAGGCTCTGGAAACAAGGAATGTGTTAGTCAACAACCCATAGGCGTCATGTCCACAGCCCAGTTGTGCTGGTGCAGTGGGATAGGTTGCTGAGAGACCAAAGAAAATATCCAGAGATGACACAGGAAACATAGGTTGCCTTTCTTTCTTTCTTTCTTTCTTTCTTTCTTTCTTTCTTTCTTCCTTCCTTCCTTCCTTCCTTCCTTCCTTCCTTCCTTCCTTTCTCTCTCTCTCTCTCTCTCTCTCTCTCTCTCTCTCTCTCTCTTTCTTTTTCTCTCTTTTGGCATAGGCTTTATTGAGAAATGCTGGTCCAGTGGCAATAGGCTGGACCAACAGCACCTCCATCCCTCACAGTGCTTCGCCAAGCAGTCCTCCTCTCCCTCGCGGCATTTCGTCCAGTGGCAGCCAGAGGGACAAATGACACATATCCTTTCCATGGTGCCCTTGATTCCACACCAGGCACCACTGAAGGAGGATTTATATGTTAGACTGTGGACGCAGTGCCATTATCACCGTTGACTTGCTTAGTTTGCTTGTATGATCACCATCCCAAGGAGCAACTGTCCTAGCATATGCAACTTTCTACAGGTAACATTCGCTTTCCCTAGTTCCCAGTGTGCATGAGGGAAAGTCAGTGTCTTAAGGTAACATTTATCTAGTCGTTCTGCCTGAGCACTCTCTTTGTTCCCTTGGCTTGGCGGGGCTCTTGGGAACTGAGAGGGGTGTCTCAGGAACATGGTGTTTTGGTGTTCTCCTTTTCTTTCAGGATGATGCACTCCACCCCCCATGTACCTGATAGCCCTCATAATCTTATCATACCCATCTTCTGTGATGTCCCTCAGGTGGCACAAGATGTACATTGTGGACAAATTACATAACAGCAATACAGAGAGCAACAGAATGTAATAAGCCTTGCTTTAAGAGCAACCAGACTCAATATAACCTATCTCCAGATGGCAGGAAAAGATTGTAACCAAGAGGAACAGGATCAATATTAAGTTTGTCTATAGCACTAATATGGGTCTATAACTTGTCCAGGGCTAATGGAGTGTTATGGTGATTATCAGGGATATATACATAACACTCTGTTATTATGAGGACATGGGTGCCTCCCTGTTCTGCAATCAGCATACCTAGTGCCATTCTCTTTGGAAGTACCACCTTTCACATTTGGGTAGTTTCTTCATTAGGCAAAGTTATAGCTTTACACATATTGTCAGTTGGCGTTGTGTTTTGCTAAAGCTTCATCCTGAACCTCAATGTCAATGCTTGCGCTTGCACTTAAGGAGAAAGTACAGTGTTATGGATATAGAATGTCTCCCAGAAGAGCTCATGTATTGAAAATGCAAAAATGTTCAGAGGTGACTAATTAAATCAGGGTTCTAATCTCATCAGTGGATAAATCCACTAATGGATTAAAAATTTGAATGGAATGGACTTACTGGGTAGTAACTGTAGGCAGGTAGGATATGGCTATAGGAGGTAGGTCCGGGTTATGGCCTTGGGGACTATATCTGTCCCTTGTTCCTCCTCCTCCTCCTCCTCCTCCTCCTCCTCCTCCTCCTCTTCCTTCTTCTCTCTGCTCCCCAACTGTCCTGAGCAGTTTTCCACACCCTGCCACCATGATGTTTCTGTCTTGGAGTCAGCCAACTATGGACTGAACCTCTGAAACTGTAAGCCAAATTAACTTTTTCTGCTCTAAATTTTTCTTGTCAGGTATTCTGGTCACAGCAACAAAAAAGCTAACTAAAACACACGGCACATGGGTAAAACCACCAGGCAGATTGAGGCACTCTATGCATAGTTTTTACCATGTTCCACTAAGTAAAGGTTGTAGAGAAAATGGGAAGAATGTGGGCTGGTATATAGGGTCTCCCCCAAGTACATCGGCCAATCCAGCTATAAAGCAAGTATGACCCTCCCTGGTGCTGCATCCCAATGGGAAAGATATGCTCCTGTAGATGCTGCTAGACTTTGCCAACCTAAGGAATCAGTGTCTTTGAAGATAATGGTTAAGTTACACTGATTGACAGGGGTCCAACCTCTGTTTACAGAAGATAGAGAGGTGTAACTGCCATTATTTCTTTCTATACAGAGAGGGACTTTCTTTCTCATCTTCACCTGTGTTGCACTTAGCCACCCCAAGCCATCACACACCTTGTACCCCATCGTTTAGTCATATTCATTTATTCCCGCACCAAGCAGAAGACATAATGTATGGTGTCCTTAAAAGAAGGTGCATTTAGCCGGGCGTGGTGGCGCACGCTTGTAATCCCAGTACTTTGGGAGGCGGAGACCGGAGGATCCGAGTTCGCGGCCAACCTCATCGCGCATGCGCGGGCACGCGTGATTTCTCTCTTCTCTCTCCTCTCTCTCTCTCTCTCTCCCTAGTGAGGCCCTCTGCAACTTCGTGAGACCCGGTTTCAAAAATAAAGCATAAAAAAATAGGGCCGGGGGCGTAGCGCGGAGGTGGAACGCCCCTGCGTTCAATCCCCGGAACCGCAAAAAAAAAAAAAAGAAGGCGCATTTACCTTCAAGTCCACAGGGCAGTTTTCCAGCTGTGTCCATGAGTGGTGGGTGCTGCTCCGGCTTAACTTCGGCTTCCATTGTGCCTAGGTGGCCAGTTGCTGATGCCAGGGGGCATCCGTGGAGGAGAGCTGGGGCAGTTCACCCCATGCCAGCATTTCATTTTGTTCTGTACCTACACAACATTACTTCCCCATACTGTGAATAGATTAGCTCTAAGGATGAAATATAAAGAATTTTAACAGGTGTTAATAGAGGCAAATCTTTTTATTTATTTATTTTATTTATTTATTTTTTTTGCGGTACCGGGGATTGAACGCAGAGGCGTTCTACCTCCGCGCTACACCTCCAGCCCTATTTTTTTATGCTTTATTTTTGAAACCGGGTCTCACGAAGTTGCAGAGGGCCTCACTAGGGGGAGAGAGAGAGAGAGAGAGAGAGAGAGAGAGAGAGAGAGAGATCGCGCGCGCGCATGCGCGCTGAGGTTGGCCACGAACCCGGATCATCCGGTCTCCGCCTCCCAAAGTACTGGGATTACAAGCGTGCGCCACCACGCCCGTCTTAGAGGCAAATCTTGATTATTCAATAATCCATAAGCAACCTGAGCGTTCTGAGTGAGAATAGTGCCGGCCTGTGGCTCCCAGATTTTACAATACCATATTTCTGCTCTCATTGGTCTTTTTCCCCGTGGACCTAAGAACCATCAAGTCATCATCAAGACCCTATGTGCCATCCCCATGGCCAATGGACTATCTGGGTCCTCTGTGGCCGATCCTGTGGCAGTGGAAACAACAAAGTATTCTGCGTTACACTTGTGGAACATTAAATGTCTTTCGTGTGGCCTCTTTGTAAGTGTGTGCCTGTAGCAGTTCGCTGTGTGTGTCCACACATATTAGGGAAAACTTGTGGCCTTCCATGAGGAGCAAGGGTCTGATGAAGTCAACCTACCATCACTGACTCCCTCAAGCTACCTACCCACTCTGTCACATGAGACATTGGCCACGGCTGGCTGCCTCATGGAACGGGGGAGTAAAAGTCACATACACGTAGGATGTCTGAGGATCTTGGTGGGAGTCCCCACTTCTTTGCTTTGAGCCAGAAAGTTTCCTTTCCTTGTGGCCCATCTTCTGGTGTAGCCAAGCAGCCACCTCTTCAGATGGCACATTTTCTAGCCATTCAGCTTTAACTGGTTTCTCTGTTTTTTGATTGCTTGTCAGAGAAGCATGGCTGTGTACCACAACATGATACACAGTCATTTCCAAATGTGGCAATTGTTTCCAAATGTCTTTCTGTACCTTTGTCCCCTTCCACAGTTGTGACCAAAATTCAGGAGGGATAGGAGGGCTCGTTTGTTGCCTTGCTACTGATGTAGGCCTTGCTCAAACCCACCAGAGTCATTAGAAATATCCAGTTCATAGGCTTATTCTTGGACTGATATGCCCAAGGTTCATAATTGCTTTATAGGTATCTTTGTTTGGGATGAGACCTTGAGGTATTCAGGTTCCCAGTCCTAACAGGCTTTTCCTTTTGCAAAATCATACAATGACTTTAACATTTGTGCTAGGTAAGAAATGCAGGGGTGTCCGCCTCTCAGCAGTCCCGGGAAGGTCTGTTTCTATTTGGAAGTAGTTGGGATAGGGAAAGCTTGGACTTCATCTCTAATAGCAGCAGGTACCACTTTAGCCTTACCCAACCAAATGGCTCCCAAATATTTGACAGAGAGCATAGGTCCTTGCAACTTGGAGATGCCGATGGCCCATCCTCTCTCTCTTGGATGCACCACCACCACTTGAGCTGCCTCCTCTAAGTGGGGAAAAGACTCAGAAGTTGACATCATGTCATCAGTATAATGAAGCATTATTCCTGTGTCAGGTGTTGTCCAATGGGTCAGATCGGCTACCACTGGCCCATGACATGGGATTAGGCCATGTAAATATCCTTGGGAAAGAACATCGAAAGTCCATTGTTGCCCTTTCCAGGTAGCTCCTGGCTTCCCTTATTAGACCCCTTGTGTTTCCTTTGCCTTCTTTTTCTTCCACTTTACAATACATACTCCGTACCCCTTGCTTCCTAATCTTTGCAGTTTCCCCAATATCAGCTACAGCCTGTGCAGCTCGAGAAATGGGAAGGCCCACGAAAGGGCTCAAGATAGATACCAGATTTCCATAACATTGCCTCAGAGCCTTTTGAAGAGTGGTGCCCTTCATTCCTGCTGTGAATGTTTCATGATGAGGACCAATAGAGTTCACCATATACACAGCATGCTTCATCCCTAACTTTCTTAGGAGGTCTAGCAGTTCTTCCATGGATTGCCACTGCAGGGGTGCCATGGGTAAATCCCCAATGTTGGGTGAAGCATTTTGATTGCTAGCTATGAGCCAGGACAATAAAGAGATGAAAGGGCAAGGTTCTCATTAACAGCTATATATAGCCAGGTATGGTGGTGCACAACTGTAATCCCAGTACTTAGGAGGCTGAGACAGGAGGATCGCAGATTTGCGGCCAGCCTCAGCAATTTAGAGAAATCCTGTTTCAAAATGAAAGAATAAAATAGGGCTGGAGGTGTAGCTCAGAGGTAGAATACCACTAGGTTCAATCCCCAGTACCACAAAAATAAATAAATAAATTAATTAATTAATAATAAATAAATAAAATAAACATGCTTCATGCTCCGGTTTTAATTCCTCCAGCAGTCGCTTGGCATGGGCTCGGGCCTGAAGCTCTGCCTATCTTGCTGCCCACACTGTTGAGAGAAGGAACCACCCCACAGCTGCTGCTATTTTACATAAATCTTTCATTTATTTTTCTTTAGCCCATAATGTTTGCCCAAGAGCAGTAATATTCCCTCTAGTTTCTGGGATGTTTTCAGGGCACCCCTGCGCTCACATGGTAGCCCCCAAGTATCCATAATAGTTGTCATGTCCCCTACACATGGAGGTGGGAAGGCCATTCCAAAAGTCCCTCCCCCGTGGCACATGCCCCCTTCTCAACTGCCATAGTCTTGGCACTCACGGGGGTGGGGGTGGGGGTCTCTTTGGTCTCCTGGCTGGCTCGCCAGTTTTCATATCCACAGCCCAGTTGTGCTGATGCAATAGGATAGGTTACTGAGAGACCAAATACCCAGCAATGGCGTATAAGGCATAAGACTTTATTGAGAAATGCTTATGGATAAGGCCCCGTGTGTGGGGTTCAACAGACAGCACCTCCATCCCTCACAGTGCTTTGCTGAGCAGTCCTCGCCCTCATGGCATTTTGTCCAGTGGCAGCCAGCGGGACAAGTGACACATATCCTTTCTTTCCACAGGCCTTCAGTTCCACACCAGTCACCACTGAGACTTTTTTTGAATGTCAGACTGTGAAGCAGTGACATCATCAGCATTAGCTTGGTTAATTTGCTTGTATGACCAGCATTCCAAGGAGTGACTATCCTGGCATACATGTAAAAAGCAACTTTCTGCAGATAATATTAGCTTGCCCTATTTCCCAGTATACATGAGAGAAAGTTGGTGTCCACTAAAATCATATCTATCTAGCCCTTCTAGCCTAGGCACTCTCTTGTTCCCTTGGCTGGGCTAGGTTCTAGGGAAGGGAGAATGGTATCTCAGGAACATGGTGTTTTCTTGTCTTCCTTTTCTTTAAGGACGACACAATAGGCAATTGGTACAACTGTTCAACTCCAGTGGAGTGTGGAACATATCTCATAGGACTACAATTAACCCATCATTCAAAAGCATTATGGGCTGGATTGGGCCTCCCCAAATTCATACATTGAAGCTTTAACCCCAGTACTCAGAATGCGACAGTATTTGCAAACAGGGCCTTTAAAGAGGTGATTAAGTTAAAATGAGTCTATAAAGGTGGGTCCTGACCCAGTTTGTCAGAAGTCCTCATAAGAAGAGTAAATTTGGACACACAAAGGGACCAAGGATGTGTGTAGCATAGTGGAAAGGCCACGTGAAGAGACAACAAGAAGGGGCCACCTGCAAGCCAAGAAGAGAGGCCTCAGGGGAAAACAAACCTGCCAACATCTTAGACTTCCAGCCCCCAGAACTGCCAGAAACTAATTTCTGTCACCCAGTCAGTGGTATTTGGTTTTGGCAGCCCAAGGAGACTAATTCAAACACAAACGTATTGCAGGCATAGTGCACGCAAAAGCTACACTGGCAAAATCTCTTCAATTGAACTACAACCATTTGAGAGCAGGGCCGGCCTTCTATTTCTTTGTGCCCTATTGTATTTTACTTCTTTGTATTCCCCACAAAGCTCTTTACAAATGCTCTTTACAGAGTAGGGCCACAGTACAAAATTTTTTTTTTTTTGGTCTCAGTACAAATTTTTTACTTGGTTGTGTATTAAAAAGTCCAAGATGGCCGGGCGTGGTGGCGTACGCTTGCAATCCCAGTACTTTGGGAGGCGGAGACTGGAGGATCCGGGTTCGTGGCCAGCCTCAGCTCTCTCTCTCTCCTCTCTCTCTCTCTCTCTCTTCTCTCTCTCTCTACCTAGTGAGGCCCTCCGCAACTTTGTGAGACCCAGTTTCAAAAAAATAAAGCATAAAAAAATATAGGGCCGGGGATGTAGCGCGGAGGTAGAACGCCCCTGCGTTCAATCCCCGGTACCGCAAAAAAAAAAAAGTCCAAGATGTACTTACCACCTCCAAGGTGCTTAGAAGCTGGTAGTAGAGCTAAGATAGATACAATGCAGTAACTAGCAAAGCAGGAGGAGAGACGAGGGGGGTGAAGCACTTTGGGGTTCACAGGAGGATGTATGAGTACTTCAAGACCAGGCCTTGAAAGATGGCTCAAGCCAGGAGGTACATACCTGTAGTCCCAAGTACTCAGGAGGCTGAGTCCAGAGGATTACTTAAGCCCAGGAGTTTGAAACCTAGGCAAAATAGCAAGACCCAAGAAAGAAAGAAGGAAAGGAAGGAAGGAAGGAAAGGAAAGACGAAAGGAAGGAAGGAAGAAAGGAAGGAAAGAAGGAAGGAAGGATTCAGAAATGAAGAGAAATAGTGGGAATGTTTCTTTTTTTCTTTCTTTCTCTCTCTCTCTCTCTCTCTCTCTCTCTCTCTCTTGTACTGGGGATTGAATCCTGGGGCATTCTACCTCCAAAGCACACCCCCAGCCCCTTTGTTATTTTTTATTTTGAAAAAGGGTCTCTCTAAGTTGCTGAAGTTCTTACTAAATTGCTGAGAGTCTTGCTAAATTGCTGAGGCCGGCCTCGAACCTGCAATCTTCCTGTCCAGCCTCCCGAGTACTGGGATTACAAGCATAAGTTACCATGCCTGGCTAGTGGTGTTAATTTCTATTCCTCAGATGACTCTTCTCCTGGAAGAGAGAACAGGGTCTGGGGGTGTGGTTCAGTGGTAGAGTGCTTGCCTGGTATGCATGAGGTGAGGCCCTGGGTTTGATCTCCAGCACCGAGGGGGAAGAGAGAGAAGGAGGGAAGGAGACAAGAGAGAGAGGGATAAGCAAAAACAGAGTTGAAAATGCTTTACTTTTTTATTAATGAGAGAGCACATAATTGTCCTGTCTAAAGGCTCATGCTTAGCTGGACGTGGTAGCGCACGCTTGTAATCCTAGTACTTGGGAGGCTGAGACAGGAGGATCCGGGTTCGTGGCCAGCCTCAGCTACTTAGTGAGGCCCTCTGCAACTTAGTGAAACCCTGTTTCAAAAGAAAGAATAAAAAATAGGGCTGGGGGTGTATCTCAGAGGTAGAATGCCCCTGGGTTCCATCCCTAGTACCTCAAAAATAAATAAATAAATAAATAAATAAATAAATAAATAAATAAATGCTCATGTTCAGGGAGAGAAAATATATTCCATGTTGGAGAGTTTTGAATGCCAGTCTTAGAACTGAGGGCTTGAACCTCATCCTAACTCCATTCTGGAAATAGGTAAACTCAGCTCCTATTCCTGGCTGCATCTGGGAGCTGAGGCAGGGTAAGAGAGGAGGAAAAATTGGCACATGGAATTGCAAAGTGGAGGGTGAAGGAAAATTAAAAAACGGCAAACCGGGGCATAACTAGGATCAGGACAAATGAATCAGGAGGCAGAACTAGTGGAGGTAACCAGCCAGACCTAGAGGTGCTGGGGGCAGAGCAGGCCTTGAAGGAGAAGTAGGAACCATACCCGGAGCAACAGCCTGAGGCCCCACAATGTGGCAAAAGAGCTTCATGGAAACCTTGGCTAGAGACAGGGAGGAGGTCAGTACCTGGAGGCTGAGACGGGAGGATCGCATGTTCAAAGCCAGCCTCAGCAACTTAGTGAGGTCCTTAGCAATCTAGTGAGACCCTATTTTCAAATAAATAAAATAAAACAAAATAAAATAGGGCTGAGAATGTAGTTTGGAGGCAGAATGCCCCTGAGTTCAATCCCCAGCACCAAAAAATAAATAAAATAAAAAAAAGAGGACGGAAGCATTTGAGACAGTATGTAGATGACGAGGGTCACTGTGAAGGTTGTTGATCAGAGGCCAGCAAAATGGTATTTTAGAAAATGAATTAAGTAGCACTGTAGGACTGGCATTATCCAGAATGCATATCAAAGATATGCATATCAAGATGTGATTTGAAAGTTACAAAAATCTTTTTGAAAATACCCTGTTTGAAGGATCTTTGCTCACCGTTATGACTAACAAGCAGTGCTCACTCAATAAAGATTAAATATGAAACAAATGCCCTCTGCAAAAGGATTGCTTTTGTCCTGAGACCAAGAACATCTCCTAGAAGAAAGCAATAAATTAATATCATGGTTTTATGTCAAATTCCTATGAGTTTGGTCTATCAATGTGAATCACTTTCATGCCACCTAATTAATGCTGGATTAACTAGTAGAACTGAGTTTCTAAATCTTGCAGGTCGAAGATCTGATCAATTCTTTGGTTGAAAGCAATGAAAACAGATTCTTGTTACTGTAGAAAAATTAATTCATTGGAAGGATATAGGGCAGGAACGAGAATGAAAAGATTTGTTGGACCATTTGGTTTCAGGTGGCTGGAATCAAAGGAGTTGCAGGGATCTTAAGTAGCAGAGACTTGTAAACTTCCTTCCTTCCTTCCTTCCTTCCTTCCTTCCTTCCTTCCTTTCTTCCTTCCTTCCTTCCTTTTTTCCTTCCTCCCTTCCTTCTTTCCTTCCTTCCTTTCTTGTGATACTGGGGATTGAACCCAGGGGTGTTCTACCTCTAAGCTACACCCCAAGCCCAATCTTATTTTTTATTATTATTATTGTGTGTGTGTGTGTGTGTGTGTGTGTGTGTGGTGCTGGGGATTGAACCCAGGGGCATTCTACCTCTGAGCTACACTCCCAACCCTATTTTATTTTTTACTATTGAAACAGAGTCTCACTAAGTTGAGGAGGGCCTCACTAAGTTGCCAAGGCTGACCGCGAACCTGTGATCCTCCTGTCTCAGCCTCCCAAGTACTGGGATTACAAGTGTGTGCCACCACAACGCCCGGCTTATTTTTTATTTTGAAACGGTCTCACTAAGTTATTGAGACTGGCCTTAAAACTGTGATCCTCCTATTTTCTTCAGATGACTGATGAACTTGATATTTTCGTAGGGTTTATAGGCCATTTGAAATCCTCTTTCGTGAGGTTCCTGTCAAACTCTTTTGCCCTTTTTCTTATTGTGTTGTCTCTCTTTTTCACATTGCTCCATAGGGGTTCTGGACATGAGTCCTTTTTTGAATATGTGTATTAAAATATCTTCTCTCATTTTGTCCTCTTAATCAGTGTGTGTTTTGGGGGGTCCTGGGAGGATTGAATCCAGGAGCATTCTACCTCCAAGCTAAACCCCCAGCCCTTTTTTTATTTTGAAACAAGGCCTCACTAAGTTACCATGCTGGCCTTGAACCTGTCAGCCTCCTGTCTCAGCCTCCCAAGTACTGAGATTACAGGTGTGCACCACTGTGTCCAATTTAATCATGTTGTGTGATGAACATAAAATTTTAATATTAATGTTTTCAAATTTTCTTTTATGGTTAGTGCTTTTAATGTACTATTTGAAAAGTCTTTGGCAGTGAAATTGTAGTAGTTGGAAAAAATGGTGATAGGTTCATAGAAAACTAAAAAAAGTAAGATAAAAAACATGCCATTTATTAACTCCAAGGGGGGAAAAGTACTAGAAACAAAATTCAATGATAATACAGCACTTGGATCAAATGTGATGATTATTTATACATCACCATAATATAATCACTAACTACTGATTTATCCAAAAATTATAATAAATTTTTTATTTCTTTTTCTTGCAGAACTGGGGATTGAACCCAGGGGCATTCTACCTCCGAACTACACTCCCAGCCCTATTTTGTTTTATTCTTTATTTTGAAACAGGGTCTCACTAAGTTGCGAAGGCCTCACTAAGTAGCTGAGGCTGGCCGCGAACCCCGATCCTCCGGTCTCAGCCTCCCAAGTACTTTTGAGGTATCTGAGGGAGCCCAATAAGTAGTAACCATCTTCCCAACCTGAGTCTGAACAAATTGAGAAGTAAAACAAAAGACTGATAGAAGCCCGGCATGGCAGTGCACACCTGTAATCATAGTACTTGGGAGGTTGAGACAGGAGGATCGCAGGTTCAAGGGCAGCCTCAGCAAGTAGTGAGAATCTCATCAACCTACTGAGACCCTGTTTCAAAAAAATAAAAGTAAACTAGGACTGGGGATGTAGCTCAGAGGTAGCATGCCCCTGCGTTCAATCCCCAGCACCGAAATGAATGAATGAATGAATGAATGAATGAATACATAAATACACAAATAAATACTGATGGGGAGAGGTTGAAATGTCACCTTTACGATATGTGATGGAGCCAGGTTGGAGAGCATAGCATCTAATCTCTGCAAAGTGGGAGGATTAACATCGATTTAGGTAAATTACCCGCTCAGTGTAAGCAAGGCTGGATAAGGGGCAGTGCATCTCATGTGGCCCAACAGGAGCCCCTTCCTACAAATGATTGTTTTTCCTCCAACACCAACAGATTCTCAAAGTCAACTTCAGAAAGTAGTTTAGTCTTAATAGGAAGAAACTTTATCTTTGATTATTTTGGTAAAAAGAAAGCTATTCCAGGCAGGTATTCATGTAGGAGTATGTTTTAATTAAGATATAGCTAGCCGGGCATCATGGTGCACACTCGTAATCCCACCCAGTACTTGGGAGGCTGAGACAGGAGGATCGCAGGTTCAGAGCCAACCTTAACAACTTAGTGAGGCCCTCAGCAACTTAGTGAGACCCTGTTTCAAAATAAAAAGTAAAATAGGGCTGGGGGTGTAGCTCGGAGGTAGAATACCCCTGGGTTCAATCTCCAGTACCATACACACAAACACACAAAAGATATGGCTAACTCTACAAAAAATAAATTCTTTTTTTTTTTTGCGGTACCGGGGATTGAACCCAGGGGCATTCTACCTCCGCGCTACACTCCCGGCCCTATTTTTTTATTCTTTATTTTGAAACCGGGTCTCACGAAGTTGCGGAGGGCCTCACTAGGTAGAGAGAGAGAGAGCCAGGGGGAGAGAGAGAGAGAGAGAGAGAGAAGAGAGCCGAGGCTGGCCATGAACCCGGATCCTCTGGTCTCTGCCTCCCAAAGTACTGGGATTACAAGCGTGCGCCACCACGCCCGGCCAAGTAAATTCTTAAATCTACACCTTCTCAAACACAATGTGGACTGATTTCTTCATCATATAATAATAGACCAATACCTGTGCTGCTCACCAATGGAGGCAGCTCTGCTGTTTGTCACATGGCTTCCAAGGCTGCAATTGTCATTCCAACACACAGAAACATGTGAGGGAAGTTCTTATGGGCCAGGCCTGGACAGTGCTCCCCATGATTTCTACTCCTGTTCAACAGCCTAGGGACCTAGCTGCAAGGGAAGCTGGGAAATGTAGTCTAGGAGACTAAGAATGTTGGTGAACAGCTGTCAGCCTCTGCTGGGGGGTGGCATAAGATTCATCTGGGCAAGAGTTGTTCTATTCCCCATTGCCTCTTGTGTCTGGTATGTAGTGGGCACAAAACAAATGTTTGCTGAATAAACTCTAACCAGAAAGACCTAAATCCTAGCCTCAGCTCTGCCACTGCCTAATTGTATTAATTTAGACCAATTGACTTACATTTCTTGAGCCTCAGCTACTCACCATATAATGGAGATGAAAATATGGTTGTGATTGCTTCCCAAGCCATAGCAGCCAGGAGTGGGAATGGTGGTGGCTGAACATATGGCAACAAATAATCATGCTTACTATTTTTCTGGTCCTGTCTCCTCCCCAATATTTGTGAACTTTATCTCCTTTGATTTTCTCCCAAATAGGTCTGGGAGTAGGTTAGGAACATGTGACCTGGAGACAGTGGTTGTCTCCTGTGTACTCTTTTAAAATAATTTTTAAGTATGTATTCTTGGACTGGGGGGCATGTACAAGGTCCTGGGTTCAAGCCCATGTGCTTAAAAAAAAGTTTTTTTTGGGGGGGTGCTGGGACTTGAACCCAGGGGCATTCTACCTCTGAACTACACCCCCAGCCCTAATTTTTATTCTTTATTTTGAAACAGGGTCTCACTAAGTTGAGGAGGGCCTCACTAAGTAGCTGAGGCTGGCCGCAAACCCAGATCCTCTGGTCTCAGCCTCCCAAGTACTGGGATTACAAGAGTGCGCCACCATGCCTGGCTAATTTTTTATTTTGAAACAGGATCTCAATAAGTTGATGAGGGTCTCACTGAGGCTGACCTCAAACCTGCGATCCTCTCTCAGCCTCCCAAGTACTGGGATTACAGGTGTGTGCCACCACACCCAGCTTAAAAATAAATAAATAAAATATTCTCTTTGAGTGTGTGTGTGTGTGTGTGTGTGTGTGTGTGTGTGTGTGGTACTGGGAATTGAATCCAGAGGCATTCTACCTCCGAGCTACACCCCCAGCCCTATTTTATTTTTTGTTTTAAAACAGGGTCTCACTAGGTTGCTGAAAGTTTAGCTAAGTTGCTGAGGCTGTCATCGAACCTGCGATCCTCCTGTCTCAGCCTCCCAAGTACTGGGATTACAGGCATGTGCCACCATGTCTGGCAAAAAAAAGTATTTTTTGAACCCAGGAGTATTCTACCTCCAAGCTACCCCAGCCCTATTTTTTTTTGTGTGTGTGGTACTGGGGATTGAACCCAGGGGCATTCTACCTCTGAGCTACACCCCCAGCCCTATTTTTTATTCTTTATTTTGAAACAGGGTCTCACTAAGTTGCAGAGGGCCTCACTAAGTAAAAAAAGAAAAGTATTCTTAAATAACTATAGTCATCCAAGTAGCCAGTGGGGCCTGCCATTTCCGTTTTTTTTGTTGTTGTTTTTTGTTTTTGTTTTTGTTTTGCCTCGGCACCTGGGACCGGTGTGCAAGGCCAGATGAGCAAGGCCTGGGCTGAGGCTGCAGGTACCCATGCCTTTGTACTTCAAGATCACAGTGTGCTCTCTGCTCCCATCATCCCTCCACAGCCCCAGGGGTTGCCCTCTGCTCATAACCTGCCCAGCAAGAGCGCCTCGGGTCATATTACTTTGCCTTAACATCTTTCAACTTTGTTTTTTCTCTTTTGTTCAATCTCACTAAACTAAGGCAGGAATCCCCAGAGCCAAGTCAGCACATAATGTGAGTGACAGGCAGCTTCCAATATTCATGACAGCCCTCCCACTTTCACCCAAATGTGCCCCATTGTCCTTAGAATGAGTTCTTTCTCAGGACCTCCGTCATTCTTCAAGCAAATAATTTCCCTCCCCCCAGGCTTCCAGACATTCCTAGATCTTTGTGAACTCTGGGTTAAATTCAGGTTAGGTGACCAAGCTGGGACACCCTGAGCCCCACAGCCACAATTTTATTCTTTGCAGGGTTGAAGATGGGATAAAATAGGTAAAATACCAGAGCTGTTGGTGGCATCAAGAAGATAGACCAGCTGGGTGTGGTAGTGCACACTCGTAATCCCAGTACTTGGGAGGTTGAGACAGAAGGATCACAGGTTTGCGGCCAGCATCAGCTAGTTAGTGAGGGCCTCCACAACTTAGTGAGACCCTGTTTCAAAATTAAAAATAGGAAGGGCTGGGGGTGTAGCTCAGAGGTAGTAGCCCCCCCCACACACACACACATACAAAATGAAGGTACTGGCTATATACACCCTTGATTTGGGGACAGACAATTAAGGTGCTGTATTATTTTGGTACCTAAGGCAAGGTCAGCAAATTCAGTTGATAGACAGTCTTGGCATACAGGGCCTGGGGGAATTTGAATTTCCCAAAATTAGAAATAGGAAGCTGATGTAGGCCACAACATAGTGATATTGTGAGAGCAGTGTACTTACACATTACATTATTTTTTCAATTATCCACAGATATGTACTATCCAATGGGGCATGGGAATTCCTAAGGTAGTGCTGGTTGTTCCGACAGCTGCTACATGAGACCCTCATCTCTCCTGACATGAAGCCAAAATTATATCTTGACATGCATGTGAAAAAGAACAAAGAAAATATGAAGACAGGCAATATTCAAAACAAGTATGGTATTTCAACAGATGTCTTCTGGGTGAATTTAAGCAGAAAATAATAGAAACATGAAAACTTAGAGGTTCTTATAGGGACTGAGGAACAGACAGACGAGGGCCTGGACCAGCTTTGACACTACCCTGCTTTGACAATAGCAAATATGAGACATTGTGGGAGGAAAATCAGGAGAACATCTGGATGGGTGAGATAGGGATGTGATAGAGAAAAGGGGTCAGAAACAGCCATGAGGTTATAAGCTTGCAGGGCAGGGTAGTGCTCCTGAACCTAGGGCACAGGACTGAGAGTTAGAAGACCTGCCTCCACCACTTTGAACAAGTCACTCTTGGCTCTGTTTCTCTTTTGTAAAGCACATCTACTAAACCCATAGCATTTTCTTTAGGCACACCTAAGACGATATGCAAGAAAGTGTAGCACAAGCAGCAATGTGCTGGACAAGTCACTAGGAAAGCTGGAAAGGGAATACAAATGGGTATGAGAAGACCAGAGATTCAGCGTTAAATATGTCAACATGCTGGCATGACATCCAACTACCCAATGTCAGAGGAGGAACTAAGGAGTTAATGAGTCAGTGCTATGATATATAACAAGAAAACATGCCGGGCATGATGGCGCACGCTTGTAATCCCAGTACTTGGGAGGCGGAGACCGGAGGATCCGGGTTCGTGGTCAGCCTCAGCTACTTAGTGAGGCCCTCTGCGACTTCGTGAAACCCAGTTTCAAAATAAAGGATAAAAATAGGGCCGGGGGTGTAGCTTGGAGGTAGAACGCCCCTGGGTTCAATCCCCAGTACCCCCCCAAAAAAAACAAGAAAACATATTTCCATAAGGAGCCAGGTCTGTAGTTTATTGATCTGCCTTGGGATGTGGGTTCAACTGTGGAACTAAAGTTTGGAATAGCTTGTATGGTATAGTAAGTATACACAAGACACCTGAGAAACAATGTTACTGTTATGGTTAGATATGGAATGTCCCCTTGAAGACCTCATGTGTTGATGTTAAGAGTTGATATAATTGAGTCATGAGGGTTGTAATCTCATTAGTAGATAGATCAATAGTAATGGATTCACTGGGTTGTAACCTAGGCAGGTGGGGTGTAGCTAGAGAAGATGGGTCTCTGGGGATGTGGCCTTAGGGACTGTGCTTGTGTCTTTGAATCCCCTTGCTTGATGGCTTTCTACTTCTAGCCCCCATGATGTGAGAGCAGAGCCCTTGCTCTCTCTGCTTCCTTCCACCATGCCCTGAGCTCTGCAGACCCAGCCTGACATGGACTGAACCCCAAAATCTCCAAAAACCTGTGAGCAAATAAATCTTCTTTCCTCTAAGTTGTATAGTCAGTTGTTTTGGATTACAGCAGTTTGAATGTTGACTAAGACAGTTACTAGCATTTCTGTGCTAGGAAAGCTTGGGTGTGGCTGCTCTAATATGGACCTGGGACCAGAACCTCATTCATATATCCTTGCAGGTCCAACAGTGTGAAAAACATAGAAAATAGGGAAATCAAGACTCAAATGAGGAAAAAATGGTGTAGGAGTCAATAGAAAAAAGGGAAAAGAAATCAAGAATAAAAGAGGAAAGTAAAAAGAGGTACTGAACAAAGGATATTTACCCACTGGATGAAACTATAAATAAACCAGTGGAAAAAAAGACTTGCATATACTTAACAATGGAAATCAGTGAACTGAGCTGAGTATCATCTAAAAACTGTGAGGCACGGAGTGGTCACGAAAGAAACCTCACTCACTTTTCCTGAGAAAAAGCCAATCACACTTTGTAAAATAAATGATTTCATATATGCAAAAAGAGAATTTGCTGTTTGATGAAATTCTGTAATGGTTCTTATGCAAAGCAGAGTTCTCTTTATAAAGCCAACAATCACTCCTATTTGCTAGTTGGACAAATTGGTTAATTGCACAATTTATTACTTTTGTTTTTGTGATACCAGAGATCGAACCCAGGGACATTCTACCTCTGAGATACACTCCTAGTCCTATTCTATTTTTTATTTTGAAATAAGAGTCTCACTAAGTTGCTGAAGGTCTTGCTAAGTTGCTGAGGCTGGTCTTGAACTTGTGATCCTCCTGTCTCAGCCTCCCAAGTACAGGGATTACAGGTGTGCACCACCATGCCCAGCTCAATTTATTACTTTTGTAGATCTGTATTGTCACCTACCAGAACTCTGAACATCAAAATAAGGGTGTATGTCAAACCTGAAATTCAACTTGAGATCACCCATTTTCATCCTTCTCTCCCATGTACATCTTCTTGAACAAGTTGCCTGGAGATGGTACACCATATCTCCTTCCAAAAGTAACCAAACAATGAATGATTGAAGAAAGAGTGGGCCCCAGACCTGGGCCACCCAGTGCAGAAGGTGAACCAGGCAAGTTAAGGTCCCTTCCTTGGACTGTGGAAGGGATGATAAGTTATGGATCAAAGTTTAAGAGACAAGAAAAAGTGAGAAATCAGAGGAAATTATCAGTAGAAAAAGGAGAATGGAGAACAAAGAGGAGAGAGGCCATAAGCCAAAAAGATGCACCTCACACAAGGGAGACAGCCTTTCAATTTCAATTTGAGTGTGTGGACAAACTTACTATAATGTACATTTTCTTTTATTTTGGGGGGGGTGGCTGGGGATTGGACCCAGGGGTGTTCTACCTCCAAACTACACCACTAGCCCTTTTAATTTTATTTATTATTTATTTATTTATTTATTTATTTATTTATTTTGAAACAGGGTCTCTCTAGATTGCTGAGAGTCTTGCTCCATTGCTGAGCCTGTTCTTGAACCTGCGATCCTCCTGTCTCAGCCTTCCGAATACTGGGATTAAAGGCATGCACCACCATGCCTGGCAATGGCTATTATTAGATATTATTATCTCTTAGAAAATGTATAGCTGGGCAACACAGTAAGACTCTTAACAACTTAGTAAGACCCTGTATCAAAATAAAAAATAAAAAGGGCTGGGGGTGTAGACACACAGAGGCTACCACTTACTACGTGCATACTGGGTTCCAAGTTGTGCCTTACCTGCCTTGTTTCTTTTAATTCTCACTGTGTCTCTGTGAAGTATGTACTACGGTCACTTTCACTGGTTGATGAAAAATCCAAGGTCAATAGAAGCAGTAAATTGCTCAAGGTCACAAGCCACAAGCAAGTGGCAGATTATAGATTCCCACCAACGTTTGCCTCACTACAAAATCCATGTTCTTCACACTATACTGTGCAGCTCCACCAGTCCAAATCATTGGTGCCATCAGGGCAGGCGGCTATGCCTGTGCAGAGGCCGTAAGGTGTCTCTGCCTCTTCAACCAGAATGAAATGTTGATGTGAATCCAATTGATTGACACCAGGAAAAAGCACACATTCAACTGGATGTTTAAAACTATGTTTGTACAATAGGCACAGTGGGTGATCCACTCTGGGCTCTTTCCTTCTTGGGAAGGAAAGGATAGAAGGAATACGGAGCTGTGGGATCAGGATATAGGAGAAAAGATTAGAAAGGGTTTACTTAAAAAGTAGACTAAGAGAAGCTGGGCGTGGTGGGGCACGCTTGTAATCCTAGTACTTGGGAGGCTGAGACAGGAGGATCGCAGGTTGGCAGCCAGCCTCAGCTACTTAGTGAGGCCCTCTGCAACTTAGTGAGATCTTGTTTCAAAATAAAGAATAAAAAAGAGGGCTGGGGGTGTAGCTCAGAGGTAGAATGGCCCTGGGTTCAATCCCCAGCACCGCAAAAAAAAAAAAAAATAGACTAAGAGGAAGGCTAGCTGCAAGAGCTGCTGCTGGGCGGGGTGGTCGGGAGAGTATTGCTGTCTGGGAGTTCAAGGGCTGAGTGGAATGTGCTCCGTCCTGTGTGGACGGGTGAGGTCTGAGGACGCGGGGAAATAGGACTGTGCTTCTCTGTGAGCCAGGAGAGCGAAGAGGAAGGACCTCCATTGAGAATGGTGGTGGGAGGGGAGGGTAAAAGTTACCTTAGAGAACTAAAAATAACAAGATAACTTATTTATTTATTCATTCATTCATTCGTTGGTACTGGGGATGGAACCCAGGGGCATTCTACCTCTGAGTGATTCCACCATGCCTATTTTATTTTTTATTTTGAAACAGGGTCTTTCTAAGTTGCTGAGGGACTCACTAAATTGCTGAGACTGGCCTCAAACCTCTAATCCTCCTGTCTCAGTCTCCCAAGTTCTGGGATGACTGGGCCACCAAGTCCAGCTAAATATTTATTAATCAAGGGTTTTTTTGGGGGGGGTATTGGGGATTGAACCCAGGGGAGTTCTACCTCTGAGTTACACCCCCAGCCCTTTTTATCTTTTATTTTGAAACAGGGTCTTGCTACATTGCTGAGAGCCTCACTAAATTGCTGAGACTGGTCTGGAACCTGTGATCCTCTTGTCTCAGCCTCCCAACTACTGGGATTACAGGCATGCACCACCACGCCTGGCTTAATCAAGTTCTTAATAGGTTGTTAGGTAAGTTTAAGCTTAAGCAATGGAAACTATACCTATAATTTATAGCACATAGTACATAGTCTAAGATTTATACATGCTGTCTGGTAAACTGGTTTTGCACTCTCACTCGTCCATGCGGGTTGGAATAAAAGAAACAAACAGAGCCAGACCATAGAGATAGGAAGTAGGCCTGCATCTCAAGGACATGCTCAACTCTTTAAATACTTCCTTTTGACAAACTTTAAAATCCTACCCTGGCCAGGCGTGGTGGCGCACACCTGTAATCCCAGTACTTGGGAGGCTGAGACAGGAGGATCGCAGGTTCTAAGCCAACCTTAGCAACTTAGCGAGACCCTCCACATCTTAGTGAGACTCTGTTTCAAAATAAAAAATAAAAATAGGGGTGCGACTCAGAGGTAGAATGCCCCTGGGTTTCATCCCCAGTAAAACATACACACACACACACACGCACACACACACACACACACACACACACACAATTTTAAAAATCCTACCAAGACTAACCCTATTAGCTATCACTTCAAGGAAATCTTTTTCAAACTCTGGGTCATGAAATCAATGTAGATGGTCATCACCCGCATTTCTTTAAAAATAAGATTATACATTGTTAATTGTTTTGGGTTTTAATTATAGACTCACACACAAATGTACACTGAGTTAAGATGTGAAATGTATTTCTTATTGTGGTTCACAACAAAAGAGTCAGCCCTCTCCTTGGCCTCCCTATTATTCCTGTATATGGCAGCTCTGTTTTCTTTAGTTCACATAATGCAAACAAAAAGGCTCTTATTTAGTTTTCAAATATAAAAGTACATTGTAATATTGACTGTGCTTGTTGAAAGTACCTCCTCTCCTGCACCTGGGGATTCTTCTATTTCTCCCAAGGTCAAGGGTCTCTCCCTGGTTGGGAATTGTGGGACAGAGGCGCAAGAACTCCACCCTTCTGAGCCTCAGAGCAGCATCATCCTCAGCAGGGAAGGCCTACGAACCTTCTGCTTCGGATTCTTCCTGACCTTATTTCATGTTACCAGAGAGAACGTAGAGGTTGGTGGGCCACTGAGAATCTTAGAAACTGACCTTTAGGTTCTGGGAGTTCTCAGGCTGATTATCAAAGATAAAAGGCTGTTGTTCTCAGTGTGCCTCTTTTATAGAAATGTCAATATTTTAGCCAGTGTGGGAGGATCCGTGTGTGTGTGTGTGTGTGTGTGTGTGTGTGTGTGTGTGTAGTACTGGGGATTGAACCTGGGGGGGGCATTCTACCTCTGTGCTACACCCCCAACCCTTTTTATTTTATTTGTGTTTGTTTTGAAACAGGATCTCGCTAGGTTGCTGAGAGACTTGCTAAATTGCTGAGGCTGGTCTCGAACCTGTGATCCTTCTGTCTCAGCCTCTCAAGTACTAGGATTACAGGCATGCACCACCAAGCTCAGCTTTGATTGATTGATTGATTGATTGATTGATGCTGGGGATGAACCCAGGAGCATTCTACCTCTGAGCTATATCCCCTGCCCTTATAATTTCTTATTTTGAAACAGGGTCTCACTAAGTGGCTGAGGATCTCACTAAGTTGCTGAGGCTGGCCTAGAACCTGCAATCCTCCTGTCTCAGCCTCACAAGTCCTGGGATTATAGGTGTGTACCACCACGCCCAGCTGGGAGGATCCTTAAAATATTAAATAGCTGGTCAGCATGGCTACTGGACCATCTGAATGAATGTTGCCCATCAATACCAATAGGTGCATTCTTTCCACCAGGTCACTATGCACTTAACCATGGAAGAATGGTCTGATTAAATACCTAGCCCTCCCTCAAACAATATTGGTGAACTTTGAGGAGATTATGGTGTCAGAAGATAATGGTGCAGTTTAAACTATTTTTTCAATGTTGAAGCTAGGAATAATTGGATATGATATAGGAGAAGCAACAGCTAGGAGTGAAATGCTGAAAGCTCTTCAAGAAAAACAAGACAAGTGGAAATAAGAAGGAGATAAAGGAGATTGTTTAAAGGTATTAAAGAAGACAAGGGAAGGATGGACGAGAAAGGAGGAAGCTCTGAAGATAGAAGATGATGGAATGAAGCCAGGCATGGTGGCACACTCCTGTAATCCCAGTACTTGGGAAGCTGAGACAGGAGGATCGCAGGTTTACAGCCAGCTTCAGCAACTTAGCAAGACCCTCAACAACTTAACGAGACCCCGTTTCAAAATAAAAAATAAAATAGGGTTTGGGATGTAGCTCAGAGGTAGAATGCCCATGGTTTCAATCCCCAGTACACACACACACACACACACACACACACACACACACACACACACAAATTATGGAATAAAAATCATATTATTAGATTCATCTAAATCTGGGAAAATAAGATAGGCATAAGAAGAATATCCAGGATGTTTTTAATTGAAAGAATAAATACTAAAGGACAGAGACAGGATATTGTCTGAACGTTCCTCTGGGCCGAGCAAGTACCGAGGGAGCCACACTTGCTTTAGGGACCTGGGAGCCGGGACTAGTCTCAGAGTTGAGGCAAGTCTGGAGGCAAGTCTGGCCCGTGGGTGTAATTGATGGAGCCGAGGGGGAGATAGCTTCCGTGGGGAAAGCTGGAAGCGTGCCAAGCAGAGTCTCACTGCTGCATCAGGCCAAAGGATCTGGGCAAAGGGCAGAAACTGGAGCTCCCAGGACCGGCCACGCCGTGTGGAATGCCAGGTGGGAGCAGGAGCCTTGGGGTTTCCCAGGACACTGGAGTATCACCCCAGAGGATGTTTATGCAGCTATTTAGGGTGGTAAGCTGGTTTGACATAAATGTAATGGAACCAAGTCCCTAACCTGGGCGAGAAATACAGTAACAACAACAAAAATAGTAGTAGCGTGTGTGTGTGTGTGTGTGTGTGTGTGTGTGTGTGTGTTAATGGGGATTGAAACCATGGGCATTCTACCTTTTCATTTTTGTTTTGAATCAGGGTCTCACTAGTTTGCTGAAGTCTTCCTAAGTGTCTGAGGCTGGCCGCGAACCTGCGATCCTCCTGTTTTAGCCTCCCAAGTACTGAGATTACACACCTACTATGCTATGCCTGGCATTGTAGCTATTCTCTAAACCTACTGTGGGCCTTGGTTTGGATCTTGGTTCCATCATTCACTGGTGGCAGAATGGAAATATTTGACAAGTCACTCAGCCTTTCCCGGCTGCGACTCCCCTTTTAAAATACAGATCATAAACCGGGTGTGGTGGCGCACGCTTGTAATCCCAGTACTTGGGAGGCTGACACCGGAGGATCGCAGGTTCGCAGCCAGCCTCAGCTACTTAGTGAGACCCTCTGCAACTTAGTGAGACCCTGTTTCAAAATAAAGAATAAAAACGAGGGCTGGGGGTGTAGCTCGGAGGTAAAATGCCCCTGGGTTCAATCCCCAATACCGCAAAAATAAATAAATAAATAAAAAATAAAATAGGGCTGGGGGTGTAGCTTGGAGGTAGAATGCCCCTGGGTTCAATCCCCAGTACCACACACATAATAATAAGAACTGTCACACTCCTCCCCTGGGTGATTACATCCATTCCGTGGCATTGAGAGTCGATGTGCTGACAATTCCCACATTCATTATCTGAACCCAAACCTCTCTGAGTTTGATTCCTGCATGCAAACACTACTCAAACCCAGCAAAGGCAAAATGAAATTCTTTAGATTCTCTTGACCCTGGCCCTTATCTAAAGCTATTCAGCTCCATAAATGATGCCATCAGTTGTTCAAGAGGACATCCTGGAGCCCGGCGTGGTGGCGCACGCTTGTAATCCCAGTACTTGGGAGGCTGAGACAGGAGGATCTGGGTTCGCGGCCAGCCTCAGCTACTTAGTGAGGCCCTTTGCAATTTCGTGAAACCTGGTTTCAAAATAAAGTATAAAAAAATAGGGCCGGGCCGGGCGTGGTGGCGCACGCTTGTAATCCCAGTACTTTGGGAGGCAGAGACTGGAGGATCTGGGTTCGTGGCCAGCCTCAGCTCTCGCTCTCTCTCTCCCTGTCTCTCTCTCCCTCTCTCTCTCTCTGTCTCTCTCCCTGTCTCTCTCTCTCTCTCTCTCTACCTAGTGAGGCCCTCCGCAACTTCGTGAGACCCGGTTTCAAAATAAAGTATAAAAAATAGGGCCGGGGGCGTAGCGCGGAGGTAGAACGCCCCTGCGTTCAATCACCGGTACCGCAACATCCCACCCAATGACTGCTAGAAGGATGTCCCAAATTCTTTCCATGGCCATGACTGATCCTCCTTTCATTCCTCTTATCCTTGCTTTAGGATGGATCTGGGTAGCCTTGAAACTCCAAACAAACAAGGAAATAAAACAAAACAAAACCCACAATAGCCTCCATCTCCCACATTCTTATTGGCCCCTCCCCTGCTCCCCTCTGCTCCCAAGTACTGCTCCTCACCGTGCTTGGTCCAGGTATCCCCAAGTCCTGTTTGGTTTTGGTTTCCCCCAACTTTCTAATGATTTGATATTTATTGCCTCTTTGGGATGCACTTCTCTGGCTCCAATCTCAGCTTTCTCCCTTACAAAGGTTCTTTTCTTTTGCCACCGGCCCCACAATCAAGGACCTTGGGTAAGAAAATGTCCCAATCCATTGAAGCTTTAGTGAAATTTAGTTGCGCACAGAATTGCATAAAGTTAGATCAGTCATTGAGCATAGAAACCAGAGTACTCCACAGTGTGCTAAAAACACCAAAACCTAAAGGTACAGCTTTTTTTTTTTTTTTTTTTGGCACTGGGCTCAAACCCATGGCCATTCTACCTCTGAGCTAAACCCCCAGCCCCAGCCCTATATTAGTTTGTCTGTGTGTGTGCGGTACTGGGGATTGAACCCAGGGGCATTCTACCTCCGAGCTACACCCCCAGCCCTATTTTTTATTCTTTATTTTGAAACAGGGTCTCACTAAGTTGCAGAGGGCCTCACTAAGTAGCTGAGGCTGGCCACGAACTCGGATCCTCTGGTGTCAGCCTCCCAAGTACTGGGATTACAAGCGTGCGCCACCATGCTCGGCTTCCAGCCCTATATTAGTTTTTATATTGAAACAAGGCCTCACTAGATTGCTGAGGGTCTTGCTGAGTTGCTGAGGCTGGTCTTCACCTGTGATCCTCCTGTCTCAGTCTCCCAAGTACTGGGATTACAGGCATGAACCATCACGTCTGGCCTAAAGGTACAGCTTTTATGGAAAAAAAAATTTACCCTTTTGTGCTGAGGCAGACTGGAAGAATTTGAGCTCCTCCTGAGACAAGTAGCTGAGTTGGGGGCTGGGCTCTGTGGGCTCATTCGCTTCTCCCTTCCACTGCAGCTGCCTCGCCCTCTCTCCCCTCCCACTCTTAGTAGCATCACCATCTGCAACCAGGCAGTTGGGTTATCAGCCAACAGCGCATTTCCATGAAGTAGCACAGTCCATAGAAGGCAGAATGATAGAAGGATTCAAACTCCAGTCGTTTTGCCCTGATCCATCTAATTTGGGGCTCATAGCTAACTCTCAGAAATATTCAGGAGGCTGAGAAGCATTGCATGTAGAATTTCTGCCCTGGAAAGTCTGCACTGAGGAGATGAGGGAGTGGGGACAGATGCCTAAGATACATTTGTCAGAGCGGGTTAAGAGTAATATAATTTTCAAGCCAGGCGGGGTGGCGCACACCTATCATCCCAGTACTTGGGAAGCTGAGACAGGAGGATGGCAGGTTTGAGGCCAGCCTCAGTAATTTAGCAAGACCCTGTTTCCAAATAAAAAATATAAAGGGCTGAGGGTGTAGCTCAGAGGCAGAATGCCCTTGGGTTCAAATAGCAAGAGCCTGTTTCCAAATAAAAGTACGAATTTCCAAATTGAATGCTCCTGGGCTCAATCCACAGAACCAACAACAACAACGAAAAGAGTAATATAACTTTCCTAACTACCTTGAGGAAGGAATAAGAGTCTTTCATGGAGGATAATAGGATTTCAAATGCAGCTTCTGGATAGAAATCCTTGCACAAGTATCCTTTTTCTAGGTCCTCTAGTACAACTAGACCCTGCCTGTTTTGTTCATTTTAGTATCCCCACCAACTGGCCCAGGTCCTGGCACTTCATAGACACTCATTAAATCTTTGTTGTATAAATGCAACCACTCCAGTACCCAGGTCCCTAACTTCTCCCTGTATTTTGCATTTTATAGTTTCTTTTTTCTTTTCAAATACCTATTTCAATGCTCTACTTGATTGGACAATTCAGAATAACCCAGGCAGTCTGGCATCCAGGGCCTCTGAGGCCTTTAATGAGGAGCGCGGAATGTCAGAACTGCACATTGCGGTTACTATCCTTCAGAGTCACTGTGCACTCTATGCCCGTTCCTCTAAAGGAAGAATGCTGGAGTAGGCACCGCTTTTCCATCACACACAGGAAACTGAGGCTCAGAGAGGATGAGTAACTTGCCTGGGCTCTCTTCATTTTGGAATAAGAGTGCCAGAAGTCTCTATGAGTTTTGGAAGGACTCTGAGCTAACCAGAGTTCATATCAGGACTCTGCTCCTCACACATGACTTGGGCAATATGCGCAGCCTCCGTGGGCCTCATCTGCCTCAGTAACAATGAATAACGATGCCTAGCTCACACGATCATTCTATTCCAACGACTGAATTCCAATAGGGTGATATGGGAAGTACGTACACATTAGATAAACAAAAATTAGAGTTTCCTTCTATCCCCAGAGTGGAAACAGCAGAGATGATTTTGTGAAGATGACAAAACTTTCTATTGGTTATTTTTTTTTAAAGAATCAATCTGAAAGTTTTGATCCCATGCATAATAAATCAAGATTTATAATAACTCAGTTTAAAAGGCATTTCGAGAATCTTCATTCTTATGTCTGGCAGATAATGTTATCTGCTACACATTCATGTGTACACACACACGCACAGGAGCACACACGTACATCTCTCTTTCCTCATTACGCGGTTTGAAGTGTCAGCCTGCAGAGAGGAACAGACAGGGACCCAGGAAGCAAGGGCGAAGAAGCTCCGAATCAGATGGATTCTGAGACCGTTTTCCCCTTCCCTCGGGCTGAGATATTCTGCCATCTGTTTTGATTAAACCTTTCAAAATTCAACTTGTGTTTTTCCTCCCATTCCTTTGAAATCTCCTTTAATTCAAGAGTCTTTAGGCTTTCTTCTTTCCCTTAACCACCATCTGGTGCTTCTATTAAAAAAAAAGAAAGAAAGAAAGAAAAGAAAACACATACAACAAACACTTTGAGTTCCTTGGAAGAAAGGTATAATGATGAGGATAATTTATTCCCATAGTGAGGCCCATTACTATTTCCATGGTAACAGACTGTGATGTTCTGAACATGGGACTTTGTGATCATCACAAGAACAGGGTGGCAAAAGGCCCTGTTCAGACTCTTTGTCCTTATGGATTCTTTGGGTAGTCACGCTTGGTGGCTCCCAAGTGCCTACAGAATTGAGTCCAAAGCCTTAGCGTGGCATTCAAGGCCCTTCTCGACTGATACAATCATTCCAGGCTCATTGTCTGCCCGCCTCGGGCATATGGTTCTCTGGACATTCTCTATCTTGGTGTCCTGAACATGTTTCACACTCTCACGCCCCTGTGTCTTTGCTTTTGCCATTTCCTCTCCCGACAGTGCCCTCCTGCCACTCCCCCCTCCCCTTTTTTAAAACCTCATGAAATCCTCCTCATTCTGAAGATTTGGCTGGAATGTCTCCTTCTCTCTGGACTCTTCCATGGCTCACCCAGGCAACAGCAAAAGTCTCTTCCGTGCTCCCAGCATTTGGCTTAAACAGATACAACAATACCTAAGAATTTTGTATCAAAGTTATGGTACCCTTCATTCTGGTCGGTCTTCATTTGAATTTGGGTGAATCCCTCTCGGGATCCATACCTGTTTCATTTTTGCAGACCCCCTCAGTTATTTCACATGATTTCTCAGTGATTCTAAGGGGAGGTGGGCAGGCATTTTATCCCCATTTTACTGTTAAAAAGAAACCCACCAAAGTTTAGAAAATGTAAGTCACTTGGATGTGGTATGGTTAAGTGGCAGAGCCAAAACTCCATTGATTTAATGAAAAAAGAACATGAGCCAGGAGTGGTGGCACATGCCTGTAATTCCAGTACTTGGGAGGCTGAGACAGGAGGATTGCAGACTCAAGGCCAGCCTCAGCAACTTAGCGAGACCCTGTTTCAAAATAAAAAATGAAAAATAGGGGTGGGGGTGTAGCTTAGAGGTAGAATGCCTCTGAGTTCAATCCCCAGTAACACACACACACACACACACACACACACACACACACACACACACAGTAA
>PVJS01013927.1:0-41238 GCA_004027185.1 Glis glis
AAAAAAAAAAAAAAAAAGAATACTAGTACCAAATCTCATTGTTAATATAAATACAAACATGATAAGTAATGTATTTAAATATGCTAAATAATATACTAAAAGAATAGCCAACCAAAACCTAGTAGAATTTTTATCATAAATGCAAGAATGGGTTAATATTGTGGGGGAGATAAATATACAATACCTAGATTTACCAAGTAACATTTCATCATATTTACTGCCTCCTTTCCCCTTTCTTCTTCCCATCTCCTCCTTTTAGTGCTCCCTATATATCTGTTGTGTTTTTTCAGAACTTTTTGAAAATAAATCAGATATTAGGACACTTGACCATTAAATACTTCAACATATATTTCCTAAGAACAAAGGTCTCCTCATATGTATCCAAATTTCCATTTCACACCTGAGAAATTTAAATAGTATATTAAAGATTATAGAGATACCAGTTCTCCCGTGATTAAATTATGAAGTTAAACCTAATTCCAAACCCAACTTTTCTAGATTCTTGTTTAACTTTACAAAATCAGTCATCTTAAAGTTTATCAAGAGATACAAACAGATACTTCCAGTCAGTTACATTTTTAACATGAACAGTAAGGGGATAAGTTAATTGCCACATACAGAAACATAGTATAAAGCTGAAACAATTAAAATCAGTTACTAACTTAAACATAAACATAAAAAGAATAGCTCAGGGATAGACTCTGGTATGTATGAGTCTCTAAAGACAGTATTTCAAACTAATGGAGAAAAAAGATTCATTTAACAAATATCTCTTTGAGTAGTTAGAAGTAAAAATGAACACAAATCCTTTCTCTTTCAGAACTTACGGTCCGATGACTGTTAACAGATGAAAAACAAACAAGTAAATTTTAATGTTAAAAGAAAATTTAAAGTAGAGTAATAGGATTTTTTTTTATAAGATAGCCAAAGGAAGGCCTCTTTGATGTGGTGGGTTTTGATCGAAAGAAAGTTAAGAGCCATAGCCATGCGGCTGTCTGGTATAGAGCACTCAAGGCCTAGGAACACACTGCGCAGGCCCTGAGTGGTGGGTATGTGTGGTTGTTTGAGAACTGCAAGGAATCTGGTAGTGCTGGAGCAGATAGCACAGAAGAGGGTGGTTGGAAATTATGCAGGCAGAGATGCAGTATTGGATGTTGGTGCAGATCTAGTAGGACTTGTTTTCATGAATTGTACTGAGACTGTGGTGGAATTTGACCTATACCTTATATTATACACCAGTGTAAGTGTCTAATAGTTCACTAATCTCAGAGTTGGAATGGTCTTTCACATTGTACTTGTAAAAAGAAAAAAGACAAATCAAGTTAACAGTTAATATTGAAAATTACATGGTGGAAATTTCATAAATAAGTATAGATTTGCAACATATGACAGAAGAAGGTTTAATGTCCTTAATGCAGAAAGAATTCACATAAATCTATAAGAAAAAAACCTAACTTTCCATATAAAAATGAACAAAGAATATGATCAGGCAGGTTACAGAAAAAGGAAATATAATTGGCTAATAAGCATATATAAATTATTAACTTCTTTAGAAGTCAAGAAATGAAAAAAGAAATAAAATCTATTTTATGTTTATTAAATTGCCAAATTAAGAGGGGTAAAGGATAGTACCCATTATTGACAAGGATCTGGAGGAACGAGTACTCATATTTCTTTTAGAAATGTAAAAACAAAACTTTTTTAAGGACCAGTGTAATAGTATTTATAAAACCATTACCAGTATAATAGTATTTTAAAATGTGTATGCTGTTTAATCCAGTAGTTCTACTTCTAGAAACCTAACCTGGGGGGAAGGATATAAATAATTGGGTCAAGATTCATTTATAATGGTAAAAAATATAATATCGAATGTGAAACAAAAGGAGGTATAGATAACTTATGATTCATTTCTTTTATGCAGCAAAATAGACAGCCATTAAAATGATCATGTAGGAATATGTTAAATGGTATAGAAATATATATATATATATATATGTATATGGAATTTTAAATGAACAAAATTATTTACCAAACAGTATGTTTAGCAAAATTCCAGTTTAGGAAATAAAACATGTAGATAAAAAGATTAAGAGGATGTACACTAAAATTATTATGGTAGTTATCTTTAGATGATTAACATTTTAATAATTTTCTTTTTTCTTGGTGCTTTTCTGTATTTTCCAAATCTACAGTAAAAGCAAGTTAGTTTTACGATAAAAATGAAGAATTTGTTCTTTAAGGGAAAAAAGACATCAACCAAAGACAGTCATCATTTTTTAAAATGAAAGTATATTATTTATTTTATTACATAATACGACTTGAAGACTATAAACTGAAGTGTAGAGTCAGTACAATCACTTAACACTAAGAGATGATGATATACCATACTTCACTATAGTAAATGCAGCGACATTTAACTTCAGAAACCAAACTGAAACACAAACAGAACAAAGTATATTTGAAGAATTTCAGTGTCCTGACACATGTCAGTAAAATTATTAAACTTCCTATGTGTTCATAGAACAAACACCAATGGTTTCTTAGAGGGGAAAACAAACCATCATCAGCCAAAAAGTGAGAAAATCCCAAGCACTGATGACCAGGTCATGTTACTTCCCTCTCTACTTTCATCTTTAGTAGGGTTGTGGATGGATACTTTTAAATATGATGTTCTAAAACAAGCAGCTTAATTCCAGAGTATGTGCAGATTGAACAATTAGGATGTAAATCAGAGCCTGAAAGAAACAGCAAGCTGGAGTTAGAGTGACGAAGAATGGGAATTGTAAAGTTAAGATAGGATGTCTATATTAATGACTCAGAATCTGGCTGAGCTTCAGAAACATCCAGAGAGTTTTGTAAAATGCAAATTTCTGTACCCTACTTCTAGATAATCTCATCCTGCAGGAGCAGAATAAGGTTTAAAACAAAAACAAGTGATCACAGTTAAAACCAAAACAGTGTTAGATCATGGAAACCTTGACAGAGACTTTTACTCTAGCCCTTAGAAAGCTTAGTGGCATCCACCTTCTTCAGCTGGGAGAGCAAGATTGTAGGGCATTTTTATTCTACCTTCCTGTCCTATCCTGAACAGAAAGGTAAAAGATACCCCAGCATTGAGTCTTCTCAGTATGTAATGTAGCTGTAGGTGCTGAAATGGTCATTTTCAGGACTATAGAATCTCAGTCTGTCCCTTTTATCTGGATGAAAGCATATGAAATTCTCCATACTGGATGTTTGCATTCACCTACACTAACATGGAGAAACATTAGTCACTTGTCTTAAGCCATGTCTTGATTGCATGAAAGTAGCTCCTCAAATTTCATTTTTAAAAGGGGAAGCTGAAGCTTTAAAGAAGAGTCAGCGGTTCTCCAGACCTTTGCTGATTTTGTGATGTTTTGCTTCTATAAGATATGGGAAAGTAAAGGTAAAAACAAATACAGAGGTGGCTTGGCATATGCTTGAGTCTGCAACAAGCTCTCTCCTCTCTAGTACTCTATGGTAGCTAGATGTGGGATAACTTTTCTACATAGAGCCACACCAAGGACAATATTAACCTTTTAATTATACTATGTAATAGATCTGAACATATAATTGTATCAACTGACTATTGAAAGGAGGCAATGAACTAAATATTTCATGTAACAATTAGCTACTTGTTTTTCAATATTTTTGAAGATCATTAAAATAAAATGTAAATGCTAAAAAGAAAAAAGTATCAAACGGGTAGAAAATGCACTTTGTGAAAACTACTCCAGGTTTCTAGATTCACAGCAGAGTGGTTCTTCTTAATGTGTGACTCAGTGGGTTCTCACCAGTAGGAGCTCTGGGAGGACACAGCCTGCCAGCGTGATTTGTTCAGCCCCACAGGGTTACTAATGGAATGCCTGGAAACAGCGCCTGTAGTTTGTAATCCTCCACAGGCTCTGCCTCCCCCTAAGTAATGCACTGGTACTGGTCACATATGTAACCCCATCTCACCTCTGCTGCATTATTAATAAAAACTTGACTGGTTCAAGAAAAATAACGACAATCATAAGAAATAGAGTGTTAATAATAATAACTTGCATGGCAATTTAAATCTCAATTAATGTAATCACGAGTACCAGGAAATATTGTAAATTATAACCTCAAATTCTTAAAACCTTTTATATATGTTATGTTGCTTTTATGTAAACATAGTCTTATTCATCATCTGTTTTTATTTTATAGTCATACCCAATGGTATTGCAGTATCGACCAAGAATTGATTTCGGTTAGACCAAGGGGCCTAGATTTCACTGAAATGAATCCTGCACTATTTGTTTACTCGTCGACAGATTGCACAGTGAATGGCGTGTGGACTAGAGGGACACAATCAGATTTTCAGCATGCAAATAAGGCCATTGTCTGTCTCTAAATTGTCAGTTACTTTCATGTTGTTTCTATTAAGAGCAAACCAAGTGCCATTCTGCTACTGAACCATCTGCATAAGGTATTGTGCTGTCTCCCATTGTGCAAGTCATGGCTGGAATCAGCTAGGTGTGTAGCCATGATTCAACCTTCTGAATATTTTGCTTGCCTGTTCCAAAATTGTTCTGATGTTTAATTACACTAGTAAAATGGCTCAATATTTGTGGTGTTGCAGTTTTCACATACTTAACTATTTTATTAATTCTTGTTTAAATAGAGTACTGTACAAGAACCTAATATATCTTGAAATTATTTTGTATGGAAATGTATTTAGAAAAGTGGTTTCTAAGCCACTGTCCTATTCTTGGTAAGCTTTTTGTGTAAAAAAAAATAGTTCATTCTTGAGTGTGCAAATTCTTTTGTGAAGAATTCCAATTATTCTTTAGCATTGGAACACATCAAATTGTAGACATTCTAAGCATCTGTCTATGTAGTCTACCAATTGCACAAGGAAGGCATGTTAGCCCTCCAGATTGAAGATGTATGTGACTGCTTGGACAACTGAAGTTAGATTCACAACGATTCAAGGTGTTGGCAGCTGATCACACTCACTTCTAATAAAATTAATGTGCAAGTAAGTTAATCTTTCATAATGCCTTATGACAAGCGGGTGCTGCTTCATGAAATGTCATTGTATAGCCCATTTCATGTATGTATCATTACATTGTTGCTGTCATTTAATGAATGCTTCATTTTTCTTTTTAATTTGGCCTTAAGTGTGTGTCATTGTGGCATGCAGAAGGTTATACATGATGATTTTAAATATTAGGATTTTTAGAGCAGATAACATTAGCTATTTTATGGATTTCAAACGTCTCAAAAACAGTTGTGGATTAAAACTGTTAGCTACCTATCACATTTCCAAACCATACTCATAATAGAATAAATGCAGTGTAGTGGATAAATATGTTAACCAAAAATAATTGTTTGAGGCTATTTTATTTTAGAAACTGTAGTAATCAGAGGATATGGGATTATTGTTTTATACATAGTTCTTTAAAGGTCAGAACTATTGATTTTGCAGTTTTGCTAGGTCTTCCACTCATTTTTGGATTAGTCTGCAAGTCAAAGAAAGTATTATTTTTAAATTATATGAAAAATTTCATTTTAAACCTTTTAAAATCCACAGTTGTTTTCAGAACACTTCTTTGGAAATTGTTTCATCAATTGCTTTGAAACAAAGAAATCAACCTCTGAAACTTAGGGAAAAAAATCTTAGAAATTAGGAAAAATTATTTGTTTTAGAAATCTGACATGAGCACAATCTGTGTGTTACACACATAGTTTTTATACTGTATACATGGTAGGTGTGCTACATATTCCAGTTAAAATGTATCACAATTAATGCCTTCTGAATTTCAAAATGCTTTATAGAAATAAAATGTTGTACAACTCTAAGAAATACACAAAATGCAGTTTAATCTTGAAGCATTTCACAATGTGAAAGGCTTAAAGTTCATAATTTTCTTTAAAGTCAAAAAGTACATATTAAAGTTTTCTGTTCTGACTTTTGTGAAGAAGGTTACAGCAATACTTTCTTAATTTCATTTTGTGAGATTGTTTGTTCTTGGAAAAGGTCACAGCAGAATTTAAAAGGTGATGTTCATTAACTTTTTAAATGCTTAGAAAAGACCATTATACTCCACCAAAAACTGAATTCCATTATCTAGTTACAGAAATTATTTTGCTATGCTGTGAAACCCAGTTCCTAGATGTCCTCAAGAAATTTTTTAAATTATTATAAATTTGTCACATCAAGGCCAGTGATTGAAATAAGTGTTTTACATATGGAAATTAACTCAAAAAAATGGAGTGCATTTTGAAAACCACATACAAGATTTGGATATTTTGGCTTTCCAGCCAAAACTTAGGGCCATAAATTAGTTTTATATGCAAGTTCTCTTTAATTTTGGTCCTTGCCTAATCACATATAATTTTGCTCTTTTCCAAGGAAATATATAGGAAACAATTATGAAACTGAGAATAGTTTTATATAAAGTTATTTTATTTCATATTAATGCATTGATATTTTTATTGAAATGCAATGGAATATGTGCCAAAACATGTACAAACTTTACATAAAGAAGAGCATTAATTGTTATTTGAGGAAAGGCACACATTTTTTCTTTTATGGTCCTGAGTAATGTGGCATTGCTGCTAGATCCACAGACTTCTTCACCGACCTCTTTTTGTGTGTCAACTTTTGGAGCTCCTAAGTATGGGACTTCTCTCATGGCTAGTAAAACACTAAATTCCCAGTTAATTATCCATTACATCAGGTTATAGAATTTGCAAGCAACCAGGTATAGAAAAAAATGCACAAGCACCTTTTGTGGTTAGCTTTATGAAATAAGGTGCTAATAAAATAAATTATTTATATTAATAATCTATAGGAATAATCACCGGAATCTATAAAATCAGAGAATAAGTCTAAATTAAATTATTCTTTAATCTGTTGTTTCTTAAGCAATAAACTGAAAGAACTTCACTTCCATTAAAAACATTGTTACCTGTTTTATCTGCCTTAAAAATCAAATATAAAAGGGTCAAGGAATCTTGGGTATAAAGAATGCCTATGGTTTATAAATGTCATTTTAATCAAAGTAATCACATCAGTTCATAGAAAAATCAAAATAAGGCCTTTTTTCTAGATTATCAAGACAATTTTAAGACATATGAAAAATAAACTAAAAGACTCACTGATGAGGTAATAATATTCAGTCTGGGATTTGGATATTTTGAATAATGTCTTTAAACTACCTTTAGAAAAGCATCTTATGTCTTTATTCATTGAACGTCATAATGTTCATCCCAAGCTAATAGGCCACATTTTATAAGTGTAATAAGTTTGCTTAACTATATTATACACTCAAATGTTATCTAAATTTAAACTGATTCTTTAAGAAAAAAATGAGTGTTATATAATATTGTGAACTGTTTAGCTTTATTGAATATTTAAGAGAAAGTGCCTCATTGCTAAAGTGCATTTCTGTTTTAGATTTATTGCATAAACTTTGAGTTATCTGTACCTGTCTCTTATGAATGGTTTCATATTTAAATAGGCACTTGCAAGTTAATCTCTTTTTAAAATATTTTCATAAGAATATAGATATCACCAAAGATATTTTACTATTAATTAATAACCATGTTGGAGGGACAGTTTTAACAGGAGGTTGAAAATTTTTAGATTGCAACTTAATTTTATATAGTTAGGCAATAACCTTGATTAATTGCTAAAATGTCACCAAAGAAAGGCAACTGATTTTTGTCGGTGAGATCAGTCAAATGCAGGTTTTTCTTGCAATAATCAGAACACACTTCCTTTCAATGATCACTGTTTTCAGCACCATCTGACAGATCTTAGGAAATCCTCCAAGGTGAGAAAGAGATAAATAAATAGCCTCCCTCAGAATGAAAAAATGGGAGAAATACAGACTTTTAAAAGAAGATTGAAATTGAGATTTTAAGTTATAATTTTAGAAGCTTTTTATTCCATGGAGGCAGTATAAAATAAATTATACTCATTTAGCTCTCAGATTATTAGTAGTATGAGAAATGTTATTAAAGACAGACTTTGGTAAAAAATGCTGACACACTTATTGTATAACATAGTACATTCTATTGGATTCACATAAGTTCTTTTTGTATATTCAAAAGCAAAATTTTCATAAGGGCCTGGGGTTTTTTTCCTTAAAAAGAAACTCTTTGTCTTGATTCTCAAAGGTTACTTTGTTGTTATTCGAATTTAGCCATACAGCCAAATTCAGTAAAAATGTGTCACCGAACAACAGCATCTGTGTACAGTCAAGAGAGAGGCACCATTATGCCATTCTTCCTTGGGAGTTCATGCTGTGCACCACCTTTAAGGCAAAACTCATTTTATGAAGTCAGTCTGATAGGTCACTAGGTAAACCATCTCAGATAAGATAAAAATGGATACACACTTTATTACATATTCTGGTCTATGGTCAGGAATTTTCCAGCAAGCTAAGCCTTATAACAGTAATATATTGGTTGGTTGTACAAATTTCAAAAACAAGTGAGCCTGCCATAACTTTTCTTTTCTGGACTAGAAACACATACCCTTCAAATGCTAGTGTAATTATTTTAAGATACATATCACTGTAGTTTAGAAAGCAATAAGGAGCATAACATGTCTGCTAGAACTGGTTTTTGAATAATATCAAATACACTAAAGACTCAGAAGCCCTTTCAAAGCACAAAATAACCAATTGTTTCTGGATTTACTTGAGATACCTAGTCGAGTAGTATTTTGGTTGAGAACATGAGATTGAAAGTTCACTAAAATGTACTTACATATATAGGATAGGGTTTTCATAGGTTTTTTAAGCAATGGTATTTTTCCAGTAATTTAAAAGTGATTCTCTTCCTGTAAAATTTTCACAAATAGTGTGTTTACTTGCTGACCTTATTATATTTTCAAATAGAATTAAAATTCTTGAGCACTTCCTTTTCAAAAGGTTATAAAATTAAATTTAAAAATAATTAATTACTTTAGATCTTTAAATGCTCATGTAAATGTGTCTGTATACTCATTATGCCCCTTTTTCTATTATTCAAAACTGAGACCTACTTTTCAAAAATGCTTTTTAATTTTAATTATCTTGAAATCTAGAATCAAGTGAAACAGATATATGTTAAATACTGGGTCTAGTTTTCTTCCATCTTATAGAGCTTTATGGAATAAGAGACTAATCTAATGCAAATGAAGATTAAGTATTTCTGGGTATTGTAGAGATAGTAAACAGATTAATTTATTTATCCATAAACTTCACATCAGTCCACTGGAGCAGGAGTTCTACACATTAAAATATAATGGGATCAGCCTAACCTTGTTTGGGTCAGTTTTCTTTTGCTGTATTTTTTAGAATGGGCTGGGGGCCTAAGTGTCCTTATGAAGCTGTGGTCCAGGACAAGAGCTTGGGGGGAGGACCAATGTTCCACTGCTTTCCTGCATCTGGCAACACAACAGCGATCATCAGTTTTTATTAGAGTAGCCTTCACAATAAATAAAGCTATCATAGAATATATTGTAAAGTTATGTTGCTAATTTTACTTTGAAATATGAAATATTTTAAGCTTTTTGTCAAAAGTGGTTAACATCTTAATACAAATAAAAACCTTTTTGTGGTTGTAAGATTTAGCTTATAAATCATTCAAATTGAAGTGAAAGAATTACCAGGTCATTGTTAATGACTTAGTCTATTAAGAATATATGTATTTTTGTAAAGGAAAGCACTTGTAGATATTTAATCAGTACAAGATATATGTCTGTTTTGCAGAAATGCTGCTTAGAGATTCTCTTTAAATATTTTTTATTTTTGTGCTCAAATGTATTTTCTGTTGATTGATGGAATGTCCTGTACAAAGCTGTATGATTGTACTGTTGGGCTAGATACATTTTTTTAATCCAGATTTAGTCAAGTATATTTGACCATGTTAAAAATAGTATCTTTGTTATTAAATTTTTGATTGCATAATTTGTCTGTCATCTATTTAATATTAGTAACTATAAATCACAACCTCCATTAAAAATGTCTCCTTTAAATAGTACTATAGCAAATGTTACTGAAATCTGTTGAGTATTCAAGATCGGAAACATTTTCTAAAGATTCTTCAGTTGTTCAGTTCTAAGATAGCCAACTTCCCCTCAACTAATACTTCAGGTGTCTCTACACACACACACACACACACACACACACACACAAATAATTTTTTATTTTGTTAGATTTATTCAAACCCAAAGAAACTTTAGAAAGTAATTAGAGATCATCAAAGAAAGGCCCATGTGAATTGAAAGACTATTTCCTTCAGTTAGAGAACTTAGGCGTGTTTGTTTACAACCTTCCATGTACGCTTGCCTCAGGAATTCTGATGGGGCTGAAGCAAGACCTTTAAGTCAGGAAGGTGGTTGTGACTCTTCTCTCTGCCCCACTGTTAATCAGTGAAACCATGAAGGTGGCTGGAAACCCTGCTCTTCAGTAAAGTTAGGAAAGGGCTCTCCTTGGAGCAGGATCTGGCTTCCTTCTGCCTCTGGCTGTACTCTCACCAGGGCTGCTGCAGTATAGGAAATATGGTGCCTGGAAAGTGCTCAGAAAGACACACCTATTCCTTCCCTCTCATGTCATTGGCCAGCACAGCCTGACTATGAGGAAGGCCGCGGGACTTAGCCATGTCCTAAATAGAAAGAGACAGCAGGCTTGTAACCTGATACACTCTCCCACACCTCCACCTGAGAAAAGGGGTCACAGTTGACCCAGGCCTTAGGAGTGTTTTTGTCAACACAGGCTTACCTCCACTACTTTAGAAAGACAGGGAGGGGGCCTTGCACTCAGGCTAGGCCTTACATGTTCAGCGTTTTATGTGGCCGGGGAATTTATACAAGGTATTTTTCTGGAAGCCATATAAAACCCTTAGTACCAAAATCTCTGCTGTGGAATTTAGGGTGCCAGGATAACTACCCTAAAAATCAAATGGAGAATCATGCCCCAAAAGGATCTAGAAGCAGTAACACTACCCATTGAAAAACAAACCCTGCTTCTTACAAAGCTGTGCTCTCATTACAAAGCCCTACCACTCCTCCAAATCCCTGGTCTTCCTAGAAATCCCTGTTCCTTTCTGTAAAGCTCTGCTCCTTAAAAACCCACAATCTTCCTTAGGAATCCTGCACCTCCTACAATGCCCTGCTCCTCTTACAAAGCCCTGCTCCTTCTCTAAACCCTATTCCTCCCACCAGGCCTGGCTCCTTCCTGCAAAGCCTCCTCCTTCCAAAGTACAACACCTCAAACAATACCCTGTGCCTCTTTAAAAAAAAAAAAACTTCTTCCTCTCTCAGCTCAGACCTTCAATGCAAAGCCCCTCTCCTCCTACAAAGCTCCACTCCACCTTGGAAGCCCTGCTGACAACAATATGGTCTTGCTACTCCTACAAAGCTACCCCTACCAAGCCCTGTACCTCCTCCCAAAGCCACAATCCTTTGAAAACCCCACTCCATCTAATGAAACCCAATACTCATTAAAAAACCCTGCTCATCCTGCAGTGCCCCTCCACTCCTTAAAAAGCCCCACTCTTCCTCAAAGCCCCCACTGATCATGACAGGGCCCTGCTGTTGTACACTGTCCTGCTCTTCCTAAGAACCCTGCTCCTCCCTGTCAAGCCCTGCTCTTCCTACAAAGCAGATTACTCCTTCAAAAGTTTAATTCCTCCTACAAAGCCTTGCCCCTCCTGCAAACACTTCTTCCTTGAAAAGGCCTGGTTCCTGGACAAAGCCTATAAAACCCTGCTTCTAAGGCCTGCCCTGCTGTGAGTCACACTCCTCCTTCCACAGCCCTGTTCTTCAAACAGTGGCCCCTCCATCCTACAAAGCCCAGCTTTTCTTACTAAGCTCTGCTTCTCCTTACAAAACTGTACCACCTAGGAAATAGGATTCCCCCTGGGAGGCCCTGCTCCTCCTGAAGAGCTAGGCACCTCCGAAAAAGCCACGACGCTTGCTTCTCGTTACACAGATCTGCAAGAAGTACAAAGACCTCCTACAAAATCCTGCTCCTCCTGACAAACCCCTGTCTGTCCTACAAAGCCCACTCATCCTATAGAGCCCTGCTCCTCCTACAGCCCCCCCCCCACTACTTAAAACTCTGTTCCCCTTACAAAGCCCTGCTCCTACTTATGAAGTCCAGCTCCTCCATACGAAGCTCCATTCCTCCTACAAAGCCTGCTCCTCCTTACAAACACTGCTCCATCTACAAAGTCCTTCTCCCTAGGGAGCCCTGCTTCTCATAAAGTGCGGCTTCTTGCAAATCCCAGCGCCTTACCCTGTTTGTCCTATAAACTCTATTCCTTCTTACAAAGCCCAGCTCCTCTTACAAAAGCCTGTTCAACCTGGGGAGCCCTGCTCCTCCTTACAAAGCTGGCTCTTCCTACGAAGCCCACTTATGAAGCTTTGGCTCCTCACAAAGCCCTGCGCCTCCTATAAAACCTGCTCCAACCCACATGCCCAGTTCCTCCTGGCAAAGCCCAGCTCCTCAAAGCCTGGATCCCCCTGGGAAGCCCTCATTACAAACCCTGCCCCTCCTACGAAATCCTCTCCCTCCTAGAAAGCTCTGTGCCTTCTGCAAACTCCTGTGCAGTCTACAAAGGCCTGCTCTATAAGCCCTGCTCTTCCTGCAAGAACCCACTCCTCCTTCAAAGCCTTACTTCTTTATACTATCCTGTTCCTTCTCAAAAAGCCCAGCTACTCCTTATAAAACCCTCTTTGCTCCTTGTAGAGTCCTGCTTCTCCTTCCAAGGCCCGCTCCTATCAGAATGTCCTTCTAGGCTTGGTGGTATGTGCCAGTAGTCCCCTACTCTGGAGGCTGAATCAGGAGGACTGCCTGAGTCCAGGAGTTTGAGACCAGTTTGAACAATGTAGTGATATCTGTCTTAAAAAAAAAGAAGACTAAAATGCCCTGTACCTTACAAAGCCCCTCTCCTCCTTAAAAAGTGCTCCTGCTTTTCCCAACTTGGGTAGCTACTTGGGAAGCTAAATAGTCCCAGCTACTCGGGAGGCTAAATTAGGAGGACTGCTTGAGGCCAGGAGTTTAAAACCAGACTGAACAGTGTCGTGAGATCTGTCTAAAGCAAACTAACTAAAATGCCCAGCACCTTACAAAGCCTCTCCTTAAAAAGTCTTGCTCTTCCTACAAAGCCCTGTTCCTCTGTAGCCCAGTCCACATCCCATCTCCTCGAGCAGGTTAATCCATACTTTCTCCCTCTTCCACAACACTTAGCACTTTTATCACAACCAGTCATTAGTGTCTTCCCGGTAGATTCTGAGCTCTTAAAGGGGCGTTAACTTAGTCATTGTGATGTATCCTCCACACTCACAAACACAACACTTGCATAGTAACTGGCACCAATCAACAGTAGTGGATGAAAGCACATTCCAGAAAGAGGGGCGATGCCCACAGAAGCCCTGCGCACTTTCCGTGGCTGCCTCTTACCCGGCGCCATCTTCGTCTCTTGCTTCAGAACTTCCAGATGGTCAGCAGGAAAGCTGCAAAGGCGTCAGACGCACATTTCTTCAGTTTAAAAACAGATGCTCTGTCCCCTTTGTGTGAGATTCCTGTAAGTCTGTGAGGGCGAGACCCATCTTCCTGTTCCCACCATCCCCGGCATTATCTCACCCCAGAAAAGATCTGGATGAAGAGGGGAAGAAATGAATGCATTCCACACCCGAGCCACAGCCCAGCACGGGATGATCTCGCCCTGGTTGGCGCTTACATGACGGCATCGTAAAGTTCCTGCACAGTCTCTTTCCCTCTCTCCTTTCCCTTTTCCTCTCTCCAGAAATTAGCTCAGTGAAGCCTTCAGCACTGTTAGTAGCAAAGTCAGCTCATCGTGCTGGACAGCTCCTTTTCTTCTCTATCTTGCACTTTTTGCTTCCTCTCGTTTGTCCTTCCTCCTCTCCCCTCATCCTAGTCTCAACCTCATCTTACTTTCTCGTTTCCTTTCCCCACCTGGCTTTTATTCTTGCCTCTCTCTTCTCCTCATTCCTATTCCCAACTCCTTGCTGTCTTTTCCTGTGCTCTTTTCATATGATCTCCTTCTTTCTCCTTTTCCCTTCTCTCTCTTACAGGTCTAACTCTTCTTTCCTTCTGGTCTTCTGCCCTACCCCAGGAATCCCTCCACCTGTCCTTCCCAGTCATTTGAGGATGGTTTGCTAGAACACTGACACTTAACACGCCAGTGCGTGCCCAGGAAGACACACTGTGTGTGTCCCTCGGGTGGTCAACACGCCGTTCTGTGCACCCACGATACCAGGCCCTTCACCAGGCTCTGGGGATATGGTGATGAGCCAAACATATTCCACCTGTATGCTAACACAGCTTACAGTATGGTAGGAGGCAGGAGATAGGAAGAGACAGACACAAACAGTAAATACATGATTTTAAAAAAAAAGCAGAGAATATTCTGAAGAAAAATATAAGAAAATATGGGAGGATCCAGACCTTTCCAAGAACATGACACTTGAGCTGAGGCCTGAAAGACTAGCTGAAGCAAGCCAGGAAAAGAGCAGGGGGAAGAGTTTCCTGAGAAAAAGTGATCGCAATAAGGGATCTGGGCAGCGCAGCAACCTGCAGAAAGCCAGTGCAGCCAGAGTGAAGTGGCAGGGAGGAGGACCACAGGAAAAGAGCCTGGAGAATAAAGAAGAAAGCGAGGCTGGGTAGTGCAGGAACCTTCAGGCCAATGTGTGTGTGCGTGTGTGTGTGTGTGTGTCTGTGTGTGTGTGTGTGTGTGTGTCTGTGTGTGTGTGTATGTGACTGGGTATTGAACCCAGGGGCATTCTACCTCCGAGCTTACACCCCCATCCCCATTTTATTTTTCTTTTGAAACAGGGTCTCACTAGGTTGATAAGAGTCTCACTACTTGGTGAGGCTGTCCTTGAACCTGCGATCCTCCTGTCTCAGCCTCCCAAGTACTGGGATTACAAGCATGTGCCACCACGCCCAGCCCTTCAGGCCAAATTTAAAAGCTTGCATTTTATTCTGAGCACGATCGGAGGATTTTAACCAGTGGATTGACGTCATTTATATTTTAAAATTCTCACTGTAGAAGCTCGGTGAGGAATCTGTTGTAAGAGGGTAGAGATGAGCACAGGTTGAGGGTGGGACTCAGGTGAAAATGAGTGCTGAGAGGCAGGTCTCTGCACATCCCACCCCCGGCCAGTGCGTGGCGCTGCCTTCAACGTAACCTGACTTGTCAGATCCGGTGGAGCTTTAGATACAGGGCGAGGACAATACAGACCAAGAGAGTGGGGAGAGAGCTGGGACTGAGGAGCAGCCGCAGCCAAGCTCCCACCACAGCCTCAGGAAACCTGAAGAGGGCAGGTGTGGGCAGGGAGCTGGGCTCAGAACCCTGGGGGAAAAGATCCTGAAAACCTCCACCAGCCCGGGCCTGGCCTGGTAGCCAGCGCTCCCGCACAACCCGGGCCTGCCACGCACCTCGCCTTGCCCAGCTCAGCCGCTTCTCCCCGAGGCCTGCCCCAGTACCTGCCCTGGGACGCCTTCTTCTACTCCATCTGCTCTGCTTCTTCCTTGTTTCTCCTCCCAGCCATGAGGTGAGCAGCTGTGCTGTGCCCCAGGCCATCAGCCAGGAATCCGTGCTTCTCTCTCCCTGTCCAGGTCCTGGTGCCTCCTGCCGAGAGCACAGCCTCTGGCCAGCGTGTCCAGCAACCCCAGCTACACACATCAAGCCTTCCTAGGGTGCTGTTGAAGCTCCCTCCCACAACTGGGACAGTGATGAGTCTGTGGTGTGTGTGTGTGTGTGTGTGTGTGTGTGTGTGTGTGTGTTTTACTGGAGTTGAACCCAGAGGTATTCTACCTCTGAGCTACATCCCCAGCCCCTAACCTTTTCTAAAACTTTCTAGGTTGCTGAGAGTCTCCCTACATTGCTGAGGCTGTCCTTGAACCTGCAATCCTCCTGTTTCAGCCTCCCAAGAACTGGAACTACATGCCCAACTGACTATGTGTCTTTCAAAGGGCTTCGCCATCATAAAAATAAGTTTAATATGCATACCCTTTGATCCTGACATCCCAGCTGAATGATTCTAGCTTACGGGGATGCTACCATTGTTGCTAACGATGTAATACAAAGAATGTAATACAAAGAAAATGGAAACATTAAGTTCCCACCAATAGAGGAATGGTGTGGTATTGTAAATGCAGAAGAACTGTGTTCTGATGAGGAGAGTTGCATCTGATATCATATTAAGGAGGAAAAGAGCAAGTTGCACTGTAGTATGCACATTATTATTCCTCCCCCACAATAAATATATGATTATATGTTTATATAAGCATGGTGAAAATCTGGGAGGATACACATTTAATGGTAATAATGCTTACCTTTGAGGAAGGAGTTGGAGGGGCTTGTGAAAGTAACCTTTATGTCTTGCTTTATGCTCTTCTAATTTGTGAAAAAAGTATGTTGCATTTCTAACTTAAAATTTCCAACAATATTCCCAGTACTTGGGAGGCTGAGACAGGAGGATTGATGGTTCAAGGCCAATCTCAGCAGCTTATCAAGACCTTCAGCAACTTAGGGAGACCCTGTTTCAAAACAAATAAAATAAAATAGGACTAGGGATGTAGCTCAGAGGTAGAATGTCCCTGGGTTGAATCCCCAGTGACACACACACACAAACACACACACACACACTCACACACACACACACCAACAATATAAGTGACATATTTATGTATTTGTTTATTATTCGTCTCACCTCGCTGGGATGTAAACTATGTATAAAGAAGGACTTTATGTTTTTTCCCTGTCATGCCCATCATGATTAGAACAGTACATAGTAGGTGCTCCATGCGTATTTTTTAATGAATGACAGATTTTTTTTTTTTTTGCAGTACCGGGGATCCTGGCCCTATTTTTTAACCTTTTATTTTGAAACCGGGTCTCACAAAGTTGCAGAGGGCCTCGCTAAGTAGCTGAGGCTGGCCGTGAACCCGAATCCTCCGGTCTCAGCCTCACAAGTACTGGGATTACAAGCGTGCGCCACCACGCCCGGCTCAGATTTTTTTTTTTTTTAAGAAAATTCTAGCCGGGCGTGGTGGTGCACATTTGTAATCACAGTATTTGGGAGGCTGAGACCGGAGGATCGCAGATTCTTGGCCAGCCTCAGCTACTTAGTGAGGCCCTCCGCAACTTAGTGAGACTCTGTTTCAAAATAAAGAATAAAAAATAGGGCTGGGGATGTAGCTCAGAGGTAGAATGCCCCTGGGTTCAATCCCCAGTTCCAGAAAAAAAAAAAAGAAAATTCCGTTTTAACAGAATTTGTCTTCCACATCCCTGTCTCCATCTCTGCATGTCCTTGTTGACAAACTAATTGGGTTCTGAGGAATATGAAATTCTCTGGCTCCATGGTCAACCCCAAATTAAGGTTGGCCTGTCCATACATCATTGGTTCTCATGGTAAATGGGCTGAAAACACACCTGGCCTCCCCCCCACACACACACCTATGAATGTAAGAAAAAGCCTGACAAACTCAAAGTTATTAAGTGAGAAAGCTTCAAGTAAGAAAGAATGGGTTGTCTCAAAAGAGAAACCTTGATATTGGCTTACAGTTAATTCATTTGAAATATAAGAGCTAGCCGGGTGGGTGGCGCACGCTTGTAATCCCAGTATTTGGGAGGCTGGGACTGGAGGATCCGGGTTCGCAGCCAGCCTCAGCTACTTAGTGAGGCCCTCCGCAACTTAGTGAGACCCTGTTTCAAAATAAAGAATAAAATAAGAAAATAAGGCTTGGGGGTATAGCTCGGAGGTAGAATACCCCTGGGTTCAATCCCCAGTTCCACACACACACACACACACACACACACACACACACACAAATAAATATAAGAGCTAAAACAGAAGAACATATTAAGAAACAAACAAGGAACAAAAGCATGTGCTGTCAGCCCAGTAAATGAAAGGTCACAATTGTTCAACCACCAAACAGTTCAATCTATTTAGAAAAATTAAACAAAACCACCAAAATATAATAGATTTTAGCTTAGGGGGAGATCTGAAAAAATATGTACTGAATTGTATTCTGTGGTTATATTGTGTGTGTAAGCACATGTGCATGTATATTTTTATGGTGCTGGGGATTGACCCCAAGGCCTCATAGCATGCTAAGCACCCAGTCTGCCACTGAGTTACACCCCTAGCCCCGAATATCTCGTGTGTGTGTGTGTGTGTGTGTGTGTGTGTGTGTGTGTATTTCAAAATAAAAAATAAAAAGGGCTGGGGGTGTAACTTACAGGTTGAATGTCCCTGGGTTCAATCCTCAGTACCAAAAAAAAGAAAAAAAAGGAATTCAGAAAGGATACAGTCTATGATTTTCTCCAAGTGCAGTAGCTAACATCTCCCCACAAGTCCCAGAGGTTCCTTTCTCAGGAAGTCATCTTCCTGCCCCCCATGACTGCCATCCAGGGCTGGCAGCTTCTCTCCAGTTGCCCCCACCCACTAGAAAAACCACTGAAGCTGGAGTCTGATCCTTCCTGGCTACCTGAAAAATTTACAGGGGACATTTGTACTTCATCAGAGAACAAAATTTTAAGTCCTAGTAGAGAAACTAGAGAGGGGTGAATTGTATTCTGTGGGAAGACTGTTGAGATGGCAGTGTGTGTGTGTGGGGGGGTGCTTATAAATTTTCAAGCAATGTGTTGTTATAATTAAGAGACAATATACAGAATAAACCAAACATGTGTGCTTTAGAGCACAGACTGTGGTCAGAGATCTCAGTGCACATGTTTCTCTGCCATTTACTTTGGAAAAATTATCTGCTTCTTAGAGGCTGCTTCCTCATCAACTAGGTACAATAAGAAGTGTTGTTCTGAGCCGGGTGCTGTGGCGCACACTTGTAATCCCAGTACTTTGGAGGCGGAGACCAGAGGATCCGGATTCGCGGCCAGCCTCAGCTACTTAGTGAGGCCCTCCGCAACTTCGTGAGACCCAGTTTCAAAATAAAGGATAAAAAATAGGGCTGGGGGTGTAGCTCCGAGTTAGAACGCCCCTGGGTTCAATCCCCTGTCCCACAAAAAAAACTGTTGTTCTGAATAGTCCTTGTGAAATGCCCAATAAAAAAGTAGCCACCACTTTTTAGCTTTTGTGAGCTGCATGTGCTATTGAACTAGCGTAATAAGAAATTACAGAAAACACACACAAATTGAAAACTTTTCATGTTTCTTTGGCAAAAAAAAATCTGGTTTCTTTTATGTTATTTAAGGAATGTATTTAGTATGAACGATTGAAAAACAGACTCGATACTAGTCCCGTATTAAATCTAAAGCAGTGTATTGTATACACCTTCCTAATGTCCACATGAGCCTGGGTGTCCTCCAAATGCCTACAGTTTGTAAAAGCTACTTATTTTCTCCTTTCTCTCCTTGCTCAGAGTTCTTCCATTTCTCCTGATTAAAATGAGGAGAAAGCTCAAAGAAGGTCTAAACCCTCCAGACTCCCACCAGGCCCTGGAAGGAGGATGCCTAACTGTCCAGGTCTTAATGGAATGTTCCAGTTTTAGTACATTAAATCCAGGAAATCCCCCAGTCCCGTGCAAACGGGGTTGGTGGTTGGCTCTTCCTGGGAGCCTGGCTTATCTCCGTTGACTGCACTCCAAGCCAGTGGCACTTTTTTCCTTGGTATTTTGCTAACATTCCTGGGGGTTTTTTTTAGATGTGATTAAAATCTGGGCAATGCACACGGGATGAAAAGAGGAACGTGTAATTACCCTCCCCAGATCACTGGCCCAGAGTGGAGATGATTTAAGGGGTTAAAGAGGGGTATGTCTGCATGCCTCTGGGTGCTGCATGCCTCTATGTGTTCACATATAGGAGGGGGACACGATGGAAGAGACAGAACAGGCAGGGAATCTGATCTAAGCAGGAGCCAATGGAAGGGGCGGAGAGGGAGGGAGACATCCATGGCTGCAAAGAGGAGTCATACAGTTCCCCACCCTGGCCTCCAGGGGGCGCCATAGGCCCTCAATAGTTCTGCTGCCTTGGGATCACAGGGGAGGAAGCTGATCCACTTGGAGGAGAGGGACGGGAGGAAGCAATGTGTCTTCAGGTGTGGGGCATAAATGAATGAGGTTTACATCTCAGAGGAGAGCCTGGAAGTTCTTGTCAACCCAGCTGGGATAAGTACCTCCACCTCGTAAGAGTAAAGCTCTTTCATTCCTCCTTTCACTTTGCTGGTCTCCTTCACTTTGGGATGAATGGTAAACATCATCCCAGCAATGGAGGGGCTGGGGGAACTCTGAGAGGCTGGTAGGAGCAGGGAATGGTGAAGCCAGGCCTGCCTGGAGCTGCGTGGTGTCCCTGTCACCCTGCTGCGTGCACAGGCTCCTGGTGCCTCTAGGTCACCTGCTTGAGTGAATAGGGACTGATTGCTGATTGCCACTCCATGCTGACTGATGCACATTTGTTCCATTTGAAATGTTCTGAGAAAAGAACTGTTTCTAAAAGAGAGAGCTTTGTGTGGGCACAAGGAACATTAAGGGCAAGATTCCAAAACTCCTAGGGGGTCAGCCTTCTTTCTCTGCAAGAGTGTGCCACAGAGAGCAGAAGAGGGGCTCCCGGCATCCTCTGGTAATCTAGGAACATCCGTGGGAAAGTGCAAGCACTCCCCTGTGTAAACCCCATTGGTGGGAATCAAAAAGCACAGAACCTGGCCTCAGAGCCCTGGGCCGCCCTGTCATCGCCCCTGTGGGACCTCTTGGCAAAACACATGAAATCAGGACCTCAATTTCCTTGTGTGTAAAATGGCAGAGCTGGGCCAGATGGGACCAGAGCTCCTCTCCATGCCTGGTACTTCATGAGGGTCACATGACTCACCACTGAGCTAAAGCTGGTTTTCAAATATTTTGCTGTTGAAACCCCTTCACAACTCTTAAAAGTACTGGAAACTCCAAGGGGCTTTTGTTTATGTGGGCTATGGCTGCCAATATTTATCATATTAGAAGTTAAAGCCAAAAATTTGAAAACACAAGAATAATCAAATACATATTCTATTAGTTATCAGTACAATGATCTTATCACACATCATATGTTGACTGGGAAAGCCCATGGTAAGAATGAGAGTGAAAATGTAATAATATATCGGACTTAGTATGAAATCATTTTTATTTCATAGAACTACCCCCCCATAAAGGGTCTCAATGATCCTTGAAGTCCCCAAATACACCTTTGTGAGCCCTGCTGGTGTAAAAAAGAACACAGACTAAACACAGTTAATTGTCTGGGAGTTGGCACCCAATTCAAGGTGGGCTATTGAGCCCTTTACTTGGGAATGTTTGAACTTGACACTGAGCAGCCTCCCTCTAGTGACTGAGGCTGGACGGTACACACGCATGCAGCTTGCTCGACACATTTCCAGCCACAGGAAGTGATCCAGTCTGCGAGGCAACGGAAGCAAGCCGAAGACACACACAGAAGGCAGACAAAGAAGTATGGCCTCATGTACTTTGAGAACCTGGATGAGTCACTCCTGATGCCCCCTGCATCCCTGCTCTTTCCCACACTTGGTTTTGGATGTTTCTTTAGAATTTGTGACTCAATCACTTCCCCTTAGAGATGGAGCTCATTGGAGTTCCAGTTCCTTCACTCATAACCACAGCCCTAACCAGAATGGCATCTGAGCAGCTCTAGGTACTCACGTGAATACTAAGAAGTCAAGCGCTAGCTCCGAGTTCTCACTCCATCACCTCAGGTCTTTCTTAAACATTTTGGGTTTTAGTAAATGTCTTCTAAGGAAGTTTTGTCAAATTTAAAGCAAACTTTTTATTAAGTTAAAATCTACACACACACACACACACACACACACACACACACACACGCTGCCTAATCATGACTTTTCATAAAATACACATACCTGTGTACTCAACACTGAGATCAAGAACCAGAACATCCCCAGCCACCTCCCAGTCAGTCTGCCTGCACCTCCAGGTGGCCAGGCTCCCCACTTCTCACATTGGTGTGGCCTGGTTTTTTAACTAGAAGGAAGCATACAGGATGTGTGTTCTCTTTTATGTCTGCCTCCTTTCTGCTTGTAAGATGCATCCCTGGCATTGTATGTGGTTACAGATCATTCTCATTGCTTGGGAGTATCCCCAGCTTTGAACTTTAAATGATGTTTTTACTTACATAAAGCAGGCTGGAAATCAGTACTGGCGAGCTGGTAGAAGTGGCTATGTGTTCACCTACTAACACATAAATTGTGATGGTAAAAGGTCTAATTCGTAGAAGCTGCCTGGAATCCTGTGGCAGATAGAGATTGGTCTTATGAAGTCGAAAATTCTGTTGAGAGTATTTGTTGCTCAGCTCAAGTGAGGACACAGGCTGCTTCCACCTCCTGAAGGAGGAACAACAACAAATGGCCTGCCTCTTATCCTTGCCCAGAATAGAGCTTCTGTTCTGGTTTGGAGCTGGAATGGCTCCCAAGGCCTCCTGTCTTCAGGGGTGGTGTTTTGGGGAAGTGATTGGATCATGAGGGCTCTGACCTCATCTGTGGATTAACCCATTGATAGCTGAACAGACTGTGGGGAGGTGGGACCTGGTTAGAGGAAGCCCGTCACTGGGGCGTGCCCTAGAAAGGCTTATCTTCACTCCAGCCCCACCCCACCCCCTTTCTTCTTCCTAAGTGCCATAAGCTGAGCTGCTCTCCTCCACTACGCCCTTCCACCATGGTGTTCTGCCTCACCTCAGGCCCACAGTAATGGGGTCAGCTGATTGTGGACTGAATCCTCTGAAACTGTGAGCCAATAAATCTTTCCTCCTCTAAGTTGTTCTTGTCAGGTATTTTGATCACAGCGAGGCAAAGCTGACTAACCCAGCTTCTGACAGGAAAGTATGTCACAGCTCTCCTTAAAAGTGACCCTTGCAGAAAACCTAATCAAACCATATTATTTCAGCAAAGAGCATTCAATGACTTTAAAGACAAATAACCCCTTACTGCAATTTGTATCACAATTTCTGGAAGACAACACCATTCTTCTAATGTTTTCCAAGCAAGCAAACAGTAATTTATCCACAGGGCCATTCTATCAGACCTTTCTTCCCCAGCCCTGAGATGGAGATTCTAAATATAATTTCCATCAATACCTGTGGTTTTTCTTCTTTATCATCCACACAATTCAGAATGAAAATAACAACAAATCTCAATTCGCTTGCTTAAACAATATTTTCCACCATATAAAGTAGGGACCTGAGTTCTTTCTGTCTTAGACTGTGCATAAGGGGAGGTGTAGGGAATCAGATTTACTTTTGTCCTGAGACCCAAGGAAATAGAGGCCATCCTAGGATTCACATCCAGAAATAACAACTTCCAGCAGCAAAAGGCCTTTCTCTCCTCTCTGGAAACCTTAGAAAAATGTCACTTCTTATCAACAAGAATTGCATCCAGATCTGTTGGAAAAACCAACCAATGGCAGAGGGAATGTGATTATCATTTTTGACACAGAGCCACAGTGTTTATGCCTCAAATGAGGAATAGAATCCCTTACCTGAGTCATTTTCCAATAAAACAATGACTCTATCTGGTGTATGCCTGTAAGCCCAGCACTTGGGAGGCTGAGACAGGAAAATGGAGAATTGCAAGTTCAAGACCAGCCTTGGCAATTTAACAAGATCCTGTTTTAAAATAAAAAAGGCTCGGGGTATAGCTCAGAGGTAGAATGCCCCTGAGTTCAATCCCTAGTATGAAGAAAAAACAAAACAAAACAAAAAAGGCTCTCCTGGCAAGGAAGAAAGAAAGATTACTGGGCTGACAACTACCCAACCATCACCTTCCACTGCCCACTTCTTTGGCTTCCCAACATCCATGTTCCATACATTGTTCAAAAAAAATGCTCATAATTCCATGAAATACACCTAGTATTCCACGAGTTAAAAACAACCTAAGTCTCATCAAAACACAAGTTTTAATCCAATTTTAAAACTCCCATTCAGAAAAGTGACTGTCCTCATTGGTCCACGCACATGTTTCCTGCAGGACATGGATAGCAAATACTATTCCCACTGTGTGGGAATAGAGTGCGTTTCTCTGCCAGCCTTCCAGCCATCCCCAGCTCATTTACCCTGGATCTTCTCTTGCCCACTGTCCCCCATGGTTACCTCTGGAGTGAGCACTGGAGGAGACACCCTTCAGAATGCTGCAGAGTTAGCAGGCTGCTTCCTGCAAGTACAAATTCTATGGCCTCACAAATGTCTTAGGACTTGAACCGCCCAGACTTTTGTCAGTTTTGAACTCACTCTGGTTGATTTCAACGACAAATCAAGTCAGTACTTGTCTGACAGGTCTGTGAGTCCCACAGTCCCCATCTCTTCCCTGTGTGTCTATGATCTTCTTACCTCCAGGCTAAAGTTTAATGGCCTCCCTGTAAGACAACTGATAGAAATAGCCACATGGTGGAGAGGAAGGGAGCAGAGGAGGGGAGGGTCCAGCCCTGACCCCAGCCTTCCCAGGAGCAGCTCAGCTGGATTGCACCTCTCATCTTGTGAAGAACGTTTGACAGAGATATTAAGGTGAGGTGTGGGGAATCAGATTTACTTTTGTCCCCAGTCCTATCAGTCTAATTTCTTCTTGCATTTCTTCCTTAACTTTTGGAGGTGGGATTAATTTTCTACAAAACTGGAATTCCTAAGCTTGAAAATTTCCAAATTATGGCCATTACGTCAACTTAAATGACAAGCTATAGGCAGAGAATATCAGTAAGATTCCCCTTTTCTTCCCTTTCTGCATTCAGGCATGCCACTTTTCATCCAAACCTGCCCCTTACACTGTCTCTTCCTCAAAGACCACAAGAAATAACCAGCATGTGCCAATGACCCCAATTTTTCTACCATTAATCCTACAGTCTCCGCAGGCACATGATCAAGGTCCCAAGGTCCAACAGGTGACAATTTGGCAAAAATGCCACAGACTCAGAAATTTTGAGATATGGCATTTGCTCTCATAAAGTTTGTAAGAGCTACATTTAGGGAGAAATGAAGGAGTTGACCACCAGCAGCAGCGAGGACCATTACACCTCAGTTTGGCGTTTTCTCTTTTATACACAAATCAACTCCAGTTTTCCCTATCTGCCTCACCTTTCCAGAAACTGTTTTAGGATCTATAGAGAAGGAAATTTCTTTGACTCACAAGTAAATACAGTTTTGAAAAGGGATTGGAATATATATGTTTTGAAAACATAGTGAGTCAAAGTAAACAATATAAACTATACATCTGAAAACAGATTAAGACATATTTCTTACAATGTATAAGTTTCATCAGAAGAACAAAGGGGAGTATAACATTAAGGATTTTTTTGGTTATTGAGAGTTTTAACTTTTAGAATACATTAAATTCTGTTCATTATGGAGAGTCCTAGTTGAATTTTATTTTAAGGAAAAAAACTTCTTTTCAGAGTTCCATTGACAGCAACTGACGTTCCAGCCGAGAACGTGGTGAGACGTGGGTGAGGCCCCTGTCCAGCCCTTTGGGCTCTGCCCCAGGTGACAGGTGCACTGCAGTGGCCTCTGGCCCTCAGACCCCCGCCCGCTGACGGCCCAGGTCAGCACCGAGGACAGCGGCAGCCTGACCAAGCTGGCTCCATGGTTGCTGGGTCTCCCCACCCCACCCTGTCGCCAAGGTGAGCCCTCCCTCCGCCTGAGGACACACCACCTTCGGTGGCAGCAGGCCAGGCAAGGCAGGGAGAAGGATGGGGCCTGCAGTAGGCTGAGGCCCTGAGGGGCTTCAAGGCCGAGAAGGCTGGTCTATGTAGAAAGCTTGGCCGTCGCGGTGGACAGTGAAGCCTGAAGACCTGGGTCCTGGGTGGCCGCTTTGTGCCAGGTGGAGGAGGCCTCACCTTGTCCCACAGGGAGGAACAGACCTTGATGCCCTGGAAAGTGCGCGAGGCCCCAGACCTCCAGACTGCGAGAGGTGGGAGGTGAGCAGCCAGGGTGAGGTTGGTCTTCCTTCTATCAGAGAGAAACAGTAGAGGAACATATTTGGCCAGCTGGAAATGCCCGCCACCCTTTGGGAAGATTTACTGGCATTTGTGGGGGGCCTGATGAAACAGCTGCTCTCAACTTCTTCAACCCTTTGAAAGAGAACTTCTGCTTTGTGCTGAAATTCACAGGAAAGACTGTTCTTGAAACCACTTAGGAATTGAACTTGTTAAAGTCCTTTCTCAGCCTTAGGGATGAGCATATCTGACCCTTAGGTTGATAGAGATGGGAAAAGAAAGCTCTAGGCCGAATGTTCCTATTTAGAAGATATTTTCAAATTATAGCCTTTGTTAAGTATGTGTGTGGGGTTTATTCAATTCTACTGTATATATATTGGGAAACTTAATCCTTGTTGGAAACATCTCATTTTTCTAGATGTTTAAAAGTGCACAATAGATGGTAAAACTAGAGAGCTAAAGTAATGGCCATTAAGTATTTTTTTTCATAGGCACAGTTGATTTGGGGAATGGAATCGCTAAACATGGTGTCTTGGGGGCACACTGACTGTTCTAACACTGGGTGGTGGGTGGGGAGGAGAAAGTATGCAGAGAGAAGCGTTAGATTAGTTCAGATTGTCTAGCCATTGTTCTCCATGTGCATTTTAGTTCATATTGCCAGGTATTAAAGATAAGTCCTTATGTCCAAGTATGTTAGAAATAGCAAAATAAACCCTAAATCCTTGTGTTAGATTTTAGGAAAGACTAACCTCTGAGAATGACCTTTGTTAATGCACTTCTTGGAGCTCGGGTGGTCCTGACCTTGGCCACCGGAATGGTGAAGACAGAGAAGAGGAAGGGTAGGGGAGGGCTCTGCTCGTATCTCCACACCTGGAAGATGGTTTTACATTATAACCATAGGTCTATATGTGCATTTTTGGTAAAGTACTTGTGTTTATTGTGCACAAAGTTCATTCTTTATTTAACAACACCTAAGCTTATAGATGTCCTGAGGTGACAGTGTATGGTAAAAAGCAGAGCTAATGAATCAGCTAACTTGTAAACATCTTTTCCTCATAATTGATATAGAAAAGAGGCATCTTGGACAAGGAGTTGCTAACACCTCTATGCAGTGTGTGTCTGGACTTGTTCATGAGGCAGCAGAGGGCAGAGGATGTGCTCAGATTTACCTTTCAATGAGAGCCATGATGTGTGTGTGTCATCTGACTGTGTCATAGGAATACCTCAGGTCACCGGGGGACGTGCTTTCTTGCTAATATTTTAGTAGTATTAATCTGATAATGAATGCTCTTAGAAACACAATACTTGGTGCACCCTGTTGCTTTATATCTCATTTTAAATTGAGCATTAAGGGAAGGCAGTATTTTAATTGTAACTCTGCCAACACCTCTATCTAGAGGCCTGTTGCCATTTCTGTCTTCAGTGAGATTTTTGTCCCCAAGAACAGTAGGATTACAATGTTTTCTAACAGACTGAGTTGGTATAGCATACTCTTGGTTATCAAAAATACTCATAGCTTTGGGACTTTGAATTGGTGAATACTCATGATGTGTGGAAAGCATGATACACACTAAATCTCAATCTCTTAATCACACAGAATGGGATGTTGGAAGTAGAAAGACCCACCCAACCAAAATGCTCATGACCGGATGACTTTGTTCTTTGCTTCTTGTGATTTTCTGTTTCCTATAATGCAGATAGTAGCTGTTAAAAATAAAGGTCATTTTTAAAACAACAGACAAAGAAAAAGCCAATCAATTTTCTGCCACAACTCCTGGGACAAATACTAGTGCAGGTGCACCATTGATCCTTCTGATCTTTGAACTTTTAATGCAACATCAAAACGCTAGCCTGGCTACTCACTGCACACTGCACACATGGGACTGGAAAGTCTTGGTGGTCCAAGTACTAACCCAGCATCCCAGACTCACCTCATGGTTCTTATGGTATAATTCTCACCACGCATGAGTTTGACATTTTTTTGACATTATTTAAGACATATCATTTTCCCTTCCAGAAGTAAACACTGTGGTATTGATTTGAATGTTAATTCCTTTTACACAAGTTCAGAACACTTCCTTTTTTTTTTTGTACTAATGATTGAACCCAGGGGCATTCTACCTCTGAGTTATACCCATAGTTACCCCCCAACACACACACACACTTTTTTTTCTAAGTAGGGTCTCACTAAGTTGCTGAGTATCTTGCTAAATTGCCAAGGCTGGCCTTGAAACAGCAATCTCCTGCCTCAGCCTCCCGAGTACTGGGATTACAGGTGTGCACCACCGCACCTGACTCAGGTCATGAGTTCTGGAGAGCAGGCATCATTCACAGTCCTAGTCCCTAGCACAGGGCTGGGCACATGAGACTCACTTGTCATATCCATGAGTAAACAGCTGAGATTACTTTTTCTCCTTCTGAGATTGAGAACTTAAAGGTAAAAAGGGAAAACTGGAAGCTGGGCATGGTGGCACATGACTGTAATTCCAATACTTGGGAGGCTGAGACAGGAGGATTGCAGGTTCAAAATCAGCCTTAGCAATTTAGTTAGGCCCTCAGCAATTTAGTGAGACCCTGTTCCCAAAAAATAAAGTAGGGCTGGGGGTGTAGCCCAGAGGTAGAAGGCCCCTGGATTCAATCGGCATGATACACACTACAATCTCAATCTCTTAATCGCACAGAATGGGATGTGGGAAGTAGAAAGACCCACCCAACCAAATTGCTCGTGACCGGATGACTTTGTTCTTTGCTTCTTGTGTTTTTCTGTTTCCTGTAATGCATATAGTAGCATATCACACACACACACACAAAAGGAAAACCAGATAAAATTCCTTTGTCAGTATTGGACAAAGAAAAGAAACACAGAAAATTGAGTATTTATCTGGAAAAAAGAGTGGAAGGTGAAAAATAATGTAATTCTCTGTGGACTCAATTATTTGGAAGACTGCGCATCACTAGTGAAAATTTCCCATCAAGACACTATGTCTTTTCTCCTTGAATCCAGGCCTATCTTAGTGACTCGGTTGTAACCATAGAATGCCGCAGAACCATGTGACACGACTTCGGAGGCTAAGCTTGAACCTGGTCCTCTTTGTATGCTCCTTCTAGGGGAGCCTGCCCTGCTGACTGTGTGTGAGCTCTGATGACGCTGGGACTGCCATGCTGGGGAAGCCATGTGCATGGGCCTCTGAGTTGCCAGTCAACCATGTCAACCGCCAGCCGTGCATGTGAGCCACCTTGGACACCCAGCTCAGTCCAAAGCCCAGCCACCATCCGACAGCCACCTCATGAGCAAGTGAGCGTTGTCAAATTGTCTCTAAATATGACTCTCAACATAAGATAATTATTTAAAACCAGTAAATTTGGGGGAAATTCATTACACTTTTAATAATAACAAGGCCAATTGTCTCTGGGGGTTATTACTGTAGAAAATCCCTACATTTTTCTTCTCTCTTCCTGAATTTTAATTGATTTTCTGACCAAGCATGCACCAGGACATACAAGCACACCATTCCTCAGTATCTTAGCCCATAAATATAAGCACCATCCAGAGGCTGCATCAAAATGCAAATTAAAATCATAAAGGGCCTCCAGAATGGAAGCAATCTCTGCTTAATTAAGGCAAGAAATGCAAAACCTGTCTATGACGAGTGTCATAAGAATAATTATTAGAGGCTTCTACAAAGTCATGTTTCTTAGTTACTGAACAAAGACTTGGTTACTAGAAAGGCTCAGAAATTATTCTCCACTGAAAGGAAATGAAAGGGAAAAAAATATTCACAGAAACATCTTGTGATCGAAGCCGGCTCAGCCCCCACACAGGGGTGCAATGGTGACTTCATCCCCTACGACACCCGGTGACTAATTTCTGACAATTAGTCCAAACTTACAAATATTCTCTCCAGCCAAGGCAACAGTAGGAAACCTTTCCATATGGCCAAATCTTTCCACAGTTGGTAGGGTTTGCAGGATTCGTAAATTAGACCTTTCACTTGCATAAAAGGAAAGAATCACGCATGTGACCATTTGTTCTTCCCAGCTCTGCTCCCCTTCCCATCAGAAACGTGCTGCATCCACGTGTGGCCATCCTGCAGCTGTAGCAGCCTTCGTGAGCTGCCCCCTTCTTGCAGAGCCTGCCCTCTCCTACTCGAGCCTCAGCACTCCCTATGTGTGAGAAGGATTGGCCTGTCCTGAGGGGCAGCTAGCTGAGCAGAGAGGGCTGAGCTGTGAACATCTGTGAACATCTGTGAACATCTTTGTTCACAGCCTGGCAGGCCAGGACCAGGGCAGCCCAAAGCCCAGAGCACCTAGGGATGACTACAGAGAATGTAGGGGAATGTAGGGGAACGAGGTGAGTAGAACTCTGAGCCTCTTACCCACACAACTAGAACATCTCATCTACTTCCTGGTTTGCACATTTGGCTGAAATATTCCATTTTTAGAAAAAAAAAAGTGCTTGCTCCTAAAAAAAAGTGTTTGGACACCACTGTAGACTAGAAAGAATGAGCTTTGGAATGAGAAGGCTGTGGGCTTCTGCCCCTTATTGACTCACTGAATGTCTCTGGTCCCGATTCTTTTGTAAAATGTAGATAACAATGTGAAATTCACATGCATAGTGAAGACCAAATGAGATGCTGTGATCAGATGGCTTAGCATATAGTAGCTGCTCAAAAAACGATGAGGGTTAGGGCTTTAAAAGGTCAATATTAATACTCTCTTGTTCTCTGCCCAAGTTCAAAATCAAGTAAGAGAGAGAGACTCAGAAACAACACAGATAAAGCCAAAAGGGAGCAAACTGTTTGGAGAATGAAGTTTAGCTCTGTGTCAGCAGAGGGCTTTCTAATACTGCATCCCAGAACTAAACATGCGTACTCAGTCACAAGTAGAGATGAAAATTTGCAGGCCTCTAGCAGGGGGGAGGGAGCTTCCTTGCAAAATTTACAACATGAAGGATCCCTCTGCGGAAAGATTGATCCCAACTAGATAACTAGCAGGAAAGGGATGAGTAATAGTTACTCAGTTATTCACACGCACTGAGGGATAAGCTACTCATGTGATTTAAAAGCCACAGCCACCCAGAACCATCATGTACAGTTGCACATGTTGACTACACAATTATAAATAATACTATGTTTATTATGCATTTTGATTTGCCTTCTAACTAGCCAAGAGTTTCTACACTCCATTGGTTTCTCAAAATTTTGTGATATAGCACGTGAAAGGCAAAAGATCAATTGGGAAAGTATTCAAAGAGAAAATTTACCACATTTAGTCTTGGCCATCCCTTCATAAGGAATTTTCAAGGAGATAGATATGTATGAAATGGCAGATGGATTAATCTCATTATAGTCAAAACAGACAGCATGGCCCGCTTCTGTGAAGCCTGAATACATAAAAGCTACAGGTTACCATTGTTTCTTCATCTGGAAAGCTGCCGCAGAACTTCACAGACTTGACAGCAGGGTCACATGACATAGCCTGGTCATGCATTTGTGTATAACTTCAGGGGTAATTTTGCAAGGGTGCTTATTAGTTATTGTTAGTGATATTAGTTAGTGCATTTGACTTCTGTGGTCATACAAAGACTTATACTCTGCTTCCTGACTCAGAGTATTTCTATCCACCCCAGGGTGTATCTTGCCTAGAATCTATACAGATAAAAAGAAATAGGCTTTTTACAATAACTCCCCAGCCTCTTTTAACAAGAAGGCTAATCTTGGGAGAGTACCAACAGCTCACCCTAATGTCACAGTGCACAATGTACATATGTCCTACTGAGATGGAAATTTAACTCAGTGTGAAGAAAAGCATTTACTCATATCTCTTTGAATACACTCAGTTCAACTAGTACTAACATTAGTCCTAAGTTGCCAAAATACTTGGAAAAGGGACAAAGGGTGTTTAGTTTATTTTGGTCTGGTTCTCTCTCAACCCCTCTCCTTAGCTTTCTGCTGGAAGAGTTTTGCCATACTTGGTTACAAGAAATGAAGAAGGAAATGGTCATAATCTGTGAGATAACAGTGATAGGAAACAACTGCAGATTATTTGGCCTTAACAGAAGTATGAGTATTTCTGGGGGCAAAGATTTGAAAGATGTGGTGGTGGCACTCTGCAACGGTGGAATTTCTCCAAACTTTAGTGTACAAAAACTCCATGGATTTGAGAAAGAAGCCAGATTCAGCAAAAATAATAACAGTTCACAATTGTTGAGCTTTTCCTGAGTGCCATGTGCTAAGTGCTTGATTATTTCATTTAATCCTTGCTGTGCCTTAGTGAAATCAGTACCATTATAGTCCCATTTTATAGAGGAGGAAACAAAACAGATTAAGTGACTCACCACAATTCACAGAGCTGGTAAATACCAGAGATGTGCTCGGATTCAGGCCTCCCGACTCCTGAGGTATGAGAATATGTAGAAAGTATTGTTGCTTTGGAAAGGATTCTAACTTGTGTTGACAGATTTTATAGAAAAGCTATTCTGAGTTCAACTGGTATTGGGAGGGGGCTTAGCTAACAACAGAACTCTGGAAAATTCTCTTATTTATTACTAGAAGCAAAGCCCTCCCTGGTTTATAGAATAAATCTGATTAGGTGGCCCATGCCTGTAATCCCAGTACTTGGGAGGCTGACAGGTTCCAGGACAGTCTCAGCAATGTTAGTGAGACTCTCAGCAACCTAGCAAGACCCTGTTTCAAAAAAAATTTTAAAAAGCTGGAGCTGGGGGTGTAGCTTGGAGGTAAACTGCTCCTGGATTCAATCCCCAGTACCCTCCCCCCAATAAAAGAAAGAACATCCAGGCAATGATCCCTGTGGAAGAAAATTGCTCCTGCAAAATAACCTCTGCATTGCCATGCTGAAAATGGTCCATTCCTGGGCTTCCTCCTCAGTTCTAAGCTGGGGAGATATTTTATACAATGAAGATAAACCCATGGTCTCAATTTAAAATGTCAAATACCTAAGGGGTATGGCAATAACCCAATTCCTAATAGTCATTTAAACTGCCAGGAATGAAGGATCTGAGAATAGAAAAATAGAATAAAACTTTGGGTCGATTTGTGTTAAAATAAACTCAAAATGGAGAATACTCTTGAAAAGTTCAAGACAAAAAATTCTTAATGCATTTTTATTAGAAAAACATTTATGTTCCAAAGAAATTGAGATGCTGTGGTATGAAAGCCTGTTGGAATCATTTTAAATTGCATTACATTGATTTTTCTGGTTATGTTTGAAAGGCAACAATACCTCTTTAAAAAAAAATCAAATAAGATTTGGAACCACCCAAGGGTTGCTAGTCATCAGCTTTTAGTTATCTGGACACACGTCTTTCTAAATAAGCTTTAAGTATTTGGAAATCATCTATTACTTCACCAGATGCAATCTCCCATGTGGGGATCAGGGGATGATAGGAGATAGAAATTGGAAAGAATGTAGAAACATTTTATGGTCAGCTCAAACCCATGGTTCTTCCTCATGCCCCATAAGAATAAAAACAATTCTAGGGCTAAAAGGAATTTGGGAAGAATTCTCTGACTCAACGAGAATAAAGATTAGATGATCCAAGGGCTACTTATGGAGCTAATTCTATACATTATGCATCAATGCCAGTCGTCAATATTACCATTCAAAATTCTTTGAATGGTTAAGCACAATGCTAAGGAATGGGAGTGTAAAAATGGACACATATGGTTCCTATAGCCAGACACTCAAAGTAAAATCGAAGACCCAAAGCATATCCAAATCCAAGATAGATCATGATTCAAACCAGATTTTGACAGTTGACATATAAATGGCATACACAGACAAAAAAAATACTTCAGGTATTTTACATAAGATGGTTTACATAAGAGAATTCCTGGGGGCTGGAGAGGCAACTAGGTCTGTAAGAGGATTTAAGGATTCTGGGAAAGATGGGAGAAAAAATAAGATTTCAAAGTCTAGATGCTCCATCTTGAATTTGGTTAAAACTGTGCTAATCACTCAAGATTCATTTGTGTGATTTTATTGAGCTGTGTATTAATGACGCCTGCATTTTATGCATATATGTTATATTTTAGTAAAACTTTTTAAGGAATATGTACTTGTAAAATAGTTTGGTAGCATAGAAAACTTTAAAGTAGAAAGCAAAAGATTTACAGATAATTCTTCCCATCTCTGCCTCTGTATTTCTGTCTCTGTTTCTCTTGATAGACACATACATAGATAGAGATAGATCAAGCTTAGCCCATAAATAACATATCATACATATATTTATGTGCATATATTACATAAATGGGATCAGAACTAGTTATTTTGAGTTAGCATGATACTCCTTTTCCTAACAGAGAATGGAGATGGTGCTTTGACTGGGACTCATTATCAACCCACAATCATTTGATCTTCTCCAAAAATATAGAGTCCAAGGGCAGGCCTGATCATAGCAAAAGTTTGAGAAACAAAAGCAAGGAGGAGGTAAACCTCTGGGATTTTGGAGAACATAGCTTTTCTAGCAAAGGGCTTTCCCAGGAAAGATGTCCAGGCTGGAGTTCTGTTTGGGATGTGAGTAGATGTTTCTGACAGACAGGCTAAAGAATCAGAACTTCACAACATAGTCAGCTTGCCCTATTCCGTCCCTTCCCCATAGCTAGAAATGCAATCAATAGCTCTCTTCCCTCCATCTTGGCTTCAGCTGACAATCTAGAGGTGTTCTAGGATTCTTCTCAGAGACCTGTGACATGTGAGAGGAAGCCTTTTCTGTTCTTTGCAGTACCAGAACTTGTTTGTGGGTCAAAGTTGCAAGTTTTAGCAAAAACAAATATCCAAATAAGAAAAACAAGATACCCTGTCAAATTTGAATTACAGAAAAATAACAAAGTTTTAGTATAATCATGGCTCATTAAATATTTGGGACATACTCATATTAAAATATTATTTCACTTTACCTAAAATTCAGCTTTAGCTGAGAAACCCTGTGTGTGGCATACTTGAATCTACAGATGCCTTTCCAGGAAGTACAGTTTGTTCTCTATCCTCAAATTAAATAGGAAGAAAAATAGTGCTCATAAGGTTCTAGAACTTAATAAACATTTACTTTGTGTTTTTAACTCACTTGTCTTCTGTATTGCTTTATTTTAAAATTTATACACAATCATATTTTTAAAAATTCTAACACCGCAAAAGACAACATGAAGCCGGGCGTGGTGGCACACGCTTGTAATCCCAGTACTTTGGGAGGCGGAGACCGGAGGATCCGGGTTCGCGGCCAGCCTCAGCTCTCTTGCTCTCTCTCTCTCCTTGTCTCTCTCTCTCTCACTCTCTCTCTCTCTCCTTAGTGAGGCTCTCCGCAACTTCGTGAGACCCGGTTTCAAAATAAAGTATAAAAAAATAGGGCCGGGGGTGTAGCGCGGAGGTAGAACGCCCCTGTGTTCAATCCCCGGTACGGCAAAAAAAAAAAAAGACAACATGAGCAGGAATGGTGCTATAAGAACCTCCAAATATCTGCCCCTTCATAAAAGCAACAAGAATACCGGCAAAGGTTGTCGAAAATCAACATTTTCATAACTCTGGAAATGGACTAAATGGTGACAACAATCCAAGGAGTGTATATTCAAGACAAATGGCCAAATCTCATTAATATTAACATGATTTCTGGTGATTTAATCTGCCTCATTCCCACCCCCTCTGTCAAACTCCGTGGGAGTCTTACAGAGGAAGAGCCTTCCCCCAAAATAGTGAAAACCAACATCCTGGCAACCAAGGGAGGTGGGAGACTAGGTTTGGAGTTCTTCCAACATACATTTCTCAGAGAATTGTCATTATTTGACCCATCTGGCAGGACCCTAGAAATGCCCAATTCCAGGTCTTGCTTTTATTTGACATGACTGACCTCTTTCATTTTGAACAGCTTTTTCCCTGGGGAGTTTGTGGAAAACAGTGGCAATTGTTTAATAGCTCAATTGTCTGATTCCATCATAATAGTTGGGTCTAAAAGAAGCTGTTACAGTTTGGATTTAAAATGCCCCCCAGACCTCATGCTCTGGAGACAGCCATGTCTGGAGATGGGTCAAGGCTGGAGGGATGGGCCCCTGGGAATATGGCTGCGTACAACGTGTGTTTCAGGCACCCGCCCAGCTGCACCCTTTGCTCTCTGCTCCCCACCATAATGCCCTGAGGATCTCCAGCCCTGGCTCTGCTTGGCAGCTGGCATAACATGGACTATATATCAACTGAAATCTCCAGAAATGTGGGCAAATAAACTTCTTCTTCCTCTAAGTGTTACACATCAGGGGTCTGGGTCACAGTGGTGCGAATGCTGACTGAAACACTAACCAAAAACCTTAACAGGAAAAAAATGAGGACTGGGCTGTCCACTTTGAAAAGCTCTGACAGATTCCTGGGTGTGTCCGTCAGCTTTTTGTCACTTTGACCAAAATACCTAACAACTTAGAGGAGGAAAGATTAATTTGGCTCATGGTTTCAGAGGATTCAGTCTATGGTCAGTAGCCCTCATTGCTCTAGGCCTGAAGTGAGGCAGAATATCGTGGCACAAGGGTGTGGAAGAGGAAAGCAGAGAGAGAGAGAGAGAGAGAGAGAGAGAGAGAGAGAGAGAGAGCGTGGGGCTGGAGAGAAGATAAGCCCTCCCAGGTCAGTGACCCTCAATGACCTACTTCAAAGTCCAACTAGGTCCCACCTCCCAGTAGTCCATTTAGCTATTAATCTACTTGATGGATTAATCTACCATTAAGGTCAGAGCTGTTGTGATGCAATCATTGCCTAAAAGCTCCACCTTTGAACCTTGCTGCATTGGAGACCACGCTTTCAACACAAGACTTTGGAGAATATTCCAAATGCAAACCATAACGCTGAGTGTCAAGAAGGCCCATGTATGTAAAGTTGCGCACTAAGGCAGAGTTTAAAACTGTCTGAGCATTAAAGATGTTCTCCAAAACTCACATAAGCCCCATCAATGATGGTTGGGAGACTTAGTAGTTCCAGAAATTTAAGGAAATTTCTGTTAAATCATTAGCTAACTGCTAAGATAACCAATAAAAGACTTCATTGGCCAAAGATGACAAAGAATACAAACTTTACAGAATTTGTTCAGGAAAGTTACTAGACAGAAGCAACAAAGCAAACACTGAGAAAGAGAGAAATATGATTTCAAGTATTGCGACATTATATTTATCAAATGTCTGCTTTTCAACAGCAAAAGGTCACCAGACATGCAAAGAGAGTATGTTCCATACGTGGAGGGTTGGGAGATTATTCAACATAAACTATTCAACACAAATTATAGTTAAACATGCCCAGATGTTGGAACTAGCAGGGAAAAATCTTAATCATCTATTTTAAATATATTTAAACTAAAGTATAAGAAGGATGTCTCACTAAACAGCATATCAATAAAGGGGTAAGGATTATTAAAAATAAATGCACAGAAATGATAGAGTTTAAAAGCACAATAACTAAAATGAAAAATAGGGGCTTAAAAATAGATTTGATCTGGCAGAAGAATGAATCAGCAAACTTTAATAGAATTATTGAGATGATCCAGTCTGAGGAATAAAATGAAAAGTGAGAGGGAGAAAGAACCTCAGAAACATATAGGACATCATCAAGTATACCAATAGGTGTGTAATGGAAGTCTCAGAGGGAGAAGAGAGAAAGAAAGAGGCAAATGAATACAAAGGAAAAATGGAGTCAGGCATGGTGGCTCACACCTGTAATCCCAGTACTTGGGAGGCTGAGACAGGAGGATCACAGGTTCTCAGCCAGCCTCAGCAACTTAGCAAGGCCCTCAGAAACTCAGTGAGACCCTGTTTCAAAATACAAAATAAAATAGGGCTGGAGGTTTAGCTCAGAGGTAGAACACCCCTGGGTTCAATCCCTAGTACCACAAAAAGAAAGGAAGGTGGGAAGGAAGGAAGGAAGGAAGGAAGGAAGGAAGGAAGGGAGGGAAGAAGGAAGGAAGGGCCCAAACTTGCCAGATTTAATGAAAAATATTAATCTATATATTCAAGAAGCTAAACAAACTATAAGTAGGATAAATTCAAAGAGAGCCGTATGAAGGTTCTTCCTCCACCACCTAACATTAGAAGACATGAGTTTTTCTGCTGTTGTCATGCTGACCACAACGGGGTCAGCATCTCCAAACTCAGTTAATAGAATAGGGTTTTGTAATGGTAATAAATGTTGAGAAGGAAGCAGACCCTGTTATCTGCATGATACAATACTATATTATGGTAACAGGTGAAGTGTGAAAATTGTAGAGATCCGAGAAGATTATTGGTGAATTAAGACTTGTAGATGTATAACAGATCAATTCTATTTGTTTCCACTGAAAGATAAAAAAAATTCTATGTGAGCTGCCTGCACACATAGGCTTTTAAAATTATCCCACGAGCCAGGAGTGGTGGCAAGTGTACTTGGGAGGCTGAGATAGGGGGATCTTGGGTTTGAAGCCAGCCTCAGCAACTTAGCGAGACCCTGTTTCCGAGTAAAAAATAAAATAGGGCTGGGGGTGCAGCTCGGAAGTAGAATGCTCCTGGGTTCAATACCCAGCACCGCACGCGCGCGCGCGTGCACACACACACACACACACACACACACACACAATCTCTCAATAAACCTTTGGCAAAACAGAACAAAACAAGATAACTAAGAATTTTGGAAAGCTATCCCATCCAAGAAAATAGGACTAGGAAAATCTCCATCCACTACCCTGGGAAAGTGTTGCTAAGTCTTGAAGATAACCAGGGTGGAAAAAATATAACTCAAAATAAATCAAAGTCCCAGCCATACAAAGGTATAGGGTCCAAATATTCACTACCCTCTTGGTTGCAAGAAACCAAAGTGATAATATTAAAATTGTCGAGGATTTGTCAAACTACAAGGACCGAAGCAGAAGCAAACTCAAAATTGCTCTTTAGGAATACTTCTACAATTCAGGACACACAGGATTCATTACCATCCCTCCCCTAAAAAAAAAAGACAAAAATAACTTTATAATAAGGATATTGCACACTATTCAAGCAATCAATCTATCTTGAGGGAGAATTAACAGATGCAATAAGCAGGAGAAGCAGCATTTTCATGGTCTGGAGGGAAAAAAAAAGAGGAATCTTAGAAACTAAAATAGAAGTATGTATAAAATAAACACACCATAATGAAAAACACAATGTTATGTAAGAAGAATAGGCAAAGAGAAGGGTAGTAAGAAAAAGTAGACCTTTTAGAAATGAAATCCTATTTAAATACCAGATTAGACACTGAATAGAGAATTAGTGAAATGTTGGATACATGTGAACAAGTTACTGGCAACAGAGCACAGAGAGATAAACAGGTGGAAATTATGGAATACGGAGAAATGAGGGAGAAAGTTAATCTAATGTGTATCTAACATGTCTAACACATCAAAGACAAAATGCACAAGAAAATTAAGGAGATGAGTTTATCCAGGCCATTGCAATAAATGAATATGCATTAATGAGGGATGTTTCAATGAAAATTGAGGGGACTTGGGGTTCACAGCATCTGGTAAACAAGAGAGTCGCCAAGAGTCTTGTGGGAGTCAGGATGGAGATGGGTTTTTATGTAGGACTATATAAGGGCAGGGCGGTCCTTCAAAGTTTACTCATTGCAGAACACAAACAAGTGGGGAGATTTCTTAATCTTTCCTACTTTCCCAGTGCCCAGATTTCACATGAAGTTCAATATTACCAGTTGGGAGTTCCAAAAGGACAAAATGGAAAGAATAGAGGGGATTTGGAAAAGAGGCAGTCTGAGAGTTTTTCAGAGCTAAAGAAAAAGACATTTTCAGAATGATGAAGTACACTGGGTCTCAAATAAGGATAAGCAAATAAAAGTCATACTTAGCAAAACCTAAGCAGCAAAACTGAATATAAAGAATATTGTGAAATAAAGAAATATTGTTAATTAGGAATGTTTGCCTTGCTCTTTACTTTTTTATTTTTACATTCCAGCTATTATTGGTTTGATTCAGTTATTATTATGCTTTTTACTGATTTCTTTCTGAAGTTGAGAACTTATGCAGAATCAAAATCAGCGAGTGATTAAAATAAGACTTGGAACACCCTAGACTGGATTGCCCTTTTGTCTGTCATAGGTCATTTCTCACCTAACTTTCCTGCCTAGGACTCACCTTGTTGTCATCTTGGGTCTCTCCCTTTCTCGTTGTGTTTCCCCTTTTCTCAGCTCTGAGCCATTCACCTTCTTCTAGATTGTCCCTGAGAAACCCCACAATTTCTCTAATTATTTTGCAAAGAAATTTCAGCATTTTCTCTTTCTCTGTGTCTCTTTTTCTCCCCCCTTTCAGACCAAGCTCATTCCAGGGAGACCTTCAATATATTTCCCTAAACAAAACATCTCACCTGGCACAAATTATGTCACTCCTCAGGTGTATGAAAGTTACTGCTATAGCTTTTTTTTCTTTTTAGCAACAGTTATTTCCCCTTAATTATCAACTTCTATATTTAATAGATACCACTAGCATCTAATCCATTTTTTATCATTTTCTATGCAGGATGCTATAGTTTGGATGTATCCATCCCCAATGCAATAGTGTTGGGAAATGGGGCCTAATGAGACGTGATTATGTCAGGCAGGCAGAGCGAGTGAGTTAATGAACTTATTATGGGACTATGTTCATTATCACAGGGGAAGGTTCATTATGAGAGGGGGAGTTTGAGCCCCTTTTACTCTCTCTTTTTCTTTCTTTTTTTATATGGTTTTATTGGTGCATTGTAGTCTCATATCACAATGAGTATCAGTTTGGTGTTAACATATATGCACACAGCTCTTGGTGTCCCTCCCCCCCGCCTCCCCCCGACATGTAGTACTGAGAATGATGTTGGTATAATCTCGTATGTACACATTGTTTATGATAGTAATTCCATAGATTCACTTCTTTCTTGCCCTTCCCCTTCCCTTGTACTACTTCCCTTGCACCACTGAGGGTTCTCTGTTGTCACTGGAGTCCCTTTTGTGTCCCCACTACTCCCTAGGTTGCGCATATTAATGAAAACATATGTCCCTTCTTTTTTTATGATTGGCTAATCTCACTTAACATAATGTTCTCCAGATCTTTCCATTTTCTTCCAAATGCTGTTATTTTGTTCTTCTTTATTGCTGAGTAGAATTCCATTGTGTGTATTTCCCATAATTTTGTAATCCATTCATCTGTTGATGGACATCTAGGTTGGTTCCATAATTTGGCCACTGTGAATTGTGCTGCTATGAACATGGGTATGCATATATTACTGTTGTTTTCTAGTTTCAATCCCTTTGGTATGATACC
>PVJS01013928.1:0-41235 GCA_004027185.1 Glis glis
AAAAAAAAAAAAAAATCCCCTGAGAGTTTGTTACATAGCACACACAGATCACGGTCCACATATGACTATGGATGAAACAACGGTGCTCATCACTCTGCCTGTCAGAATAGATTAGCAGCCTTTGTCTTTTTCCTTTTTTGCAGTTTGTTTTTCTGTCTAAGGAATGAGTGAAATGCTTTAGGTAAACAGGTAGACCTGAAAGTCCCTCTGAGTGGCAACCTCCAGCATCAGATGTCCTGTCTCCTCTAGCATCCAGAAATTTTCCATTCGACGTGGGCGGCTGATTTCTCATCTTCTAGACTTCTGCACCTCATGGAGTTCGGGACACCACCAAGGACAGAGAGCGAGCCCAGCACCTGCTTGTGGTCTCCAGCTCCTGCCAGCCCAGCAGCAAGGAGCCGCCAAGCTGCTGAGGTCAGCGAGGCCGAGGTAAAGATGCCCACCCACATCGGCTGGCAGAGGTGGACACGATGCACAGCGGCTTCAGATGAAAAAAGATTGTGGCCAGGCACGGCTGCACATGCCTGTAATCCCAGTACTTGAGAGGCTGAGACAGAAGGATCACAGGTTCGAGGTCAGTTTCAGAAACTTAGTGAGACCCTGTTTCAAAAAAAAAAATAAAAAGGGTTCAGGGTGTTGCTCAGAGGTAGAACGCCCTTGGGTTCAATCCCCAGTACCACACAGAAAGAAAGAAAGAAAGAAAGAAAGAAAGAAAGAAAGAAAGAAAGAAAGGAAGGAAGGAAGGAAGGAAGGAAGGAAGGAAGGAAGGAAGGAAGGAAAAGAGAGAGAGAGAGAAAGAAAGAAAGAAAGAAAAGAAAAGAAAAGAAAAGAAAAGAAAGATCAGCTGGAATGTCAAGACAGATAGAAATCATGACTATAGAACATTCCAGTAAGTGAGATCAGTCCATCTCAGAAAGTTCAGGGTCACGTGTTTTCTTTCATGTATGGAAGCTAGAGAAAAAATAGGAAACAAAAGGGACTCCATAATAATAAAAAAGTTCTGAGTAATTTTCTATAATTTTCAATTAGCATAATTTTATGATGCATTAGAAGTTTCGAAGTTGGCCTGTATTGTAATTTTCATTTTCAAAGTGACCCTACAAACTACAAGGAGCTAAACCTAGATGGGTTGGGGGCCTGTTTTTACATGACATTTTTCTAGAAGGACTCACATATGATGTGGATTAAATCACACCCCCCCAAGTCAACTGCCAAAGTGCAACAGAGCAACTGCATTTCTGTCTCCACAAATAATTAGAAAGGAAGCGGTACTGCATTTAATTTTCTACAAATATAGACCACCATTCCCATATTTTTTTCACCCAATACGTACCATAATATTTACCTAATGAGAAAAGTTATTCAACTCATGACTGCCTTTATACTTTATAGTATACATTTTAATATAAATAGTTGATACATTAATTTCAGTAATGTTTTTCCTTTGCACACAGATGCTCAAAGATGGTTGACTAGTTCACATACCTTTTCACTTAACTTTGAATTCTATATTGCCGTTAGGGTTTGGATGGGGGAGTCACCCACCAAAGCTCACTGTATTGGTAATCCAACCGTATTCAAAGATGAAATAACTGAATCAGGGCTCTAATCTTATCAGTGGATAAATGCACTAATGGACTAATGATTTGAGTGGACTTACTGGGTGGTAACTGTAGGCAGGTAGAGTGTGGCTGGAGGACATTAGGCAACTGGGGAGTGTGGCCTTGGGGAAGATACCTGCTCCAGGTTTTATCCTTTCTCTCTCTCTCTCTTTGCCTCTTGGCTGCCATGAGCCAAGCAGCGCTCCTCCACTACGCCCTGGTGTCAGGATGTTTCTGCCTTGGAGGCAGCCAACCATGGTCTATGCCTCTGAAACCGTGAGCCAAATAAGCCTTTCCTTGTCTTAAGTTGTCTTCCCAGGAATTTTGGTCACGGCAATGAAAAAGCCGACTAATACAATCTCAACGAATGAGTAGCTGAAGACTTCTTTATTCACAGAATAAAAAGATGTCGGAATTCTAAAAAGGACAATACATTTGCAAACATTAAGTGCCTCTCCACTAGCTTCGTATCTGCCAAAGCACCTTTGGAAAATTACAACCAAGCCTGCAGAGATTTCCCTGCCTTTGATTCCAACATGTAGCTGGGATCTATACTTTGTAGCATGCTGCCTTGGGTTCTTCTCAATGATTATGACATCTAAGGGTCAGGAGAGCCGCCTTCCTGTCCTATGCATGCTTCTTGGGAGGTGGAATGAAAATCCTGGGGTGCAGCACCCTTAGACACCAGTGCCACCTGCACAGCTTTCTAACTAGAGTAGTAAATCTCTCAAGCCTGCTTACTGCAGCCTTGAGCAGCATGTGCCGCTGCGCCCAGCAAGTAGAACCAGTGGAATTCCTGTCCTGCAAGTGGTTCTCTCCCTCTGCGCCCCCAAGGCCCCACTTACGAAGAGCATGCAGCTTTCTGGGCAGGCTATTCTTTCCGTCCCTTGAAGAGAGCCACCTGCAGACAAAGCAAAGCCCTGCTGCGGATTCCGGGCTAGCATTTCCAAGTCAGACTGCCCACAGGCTCTAAAAGGGGGTCTTTTAAAAAGTTCTCCAAGGCAAACCACCTTGAAAACTATTAGGGATGTGATGTTCACACTAGGATTTGGGTGTTTGTGAAAACATGCACGGGGTGGATCAGGGAGCCCACCAGTCATGCAGAACCATGGCAGATCAGCTGTCTAGCTGGGCCCAAAGCAGCTCCAGCCTCACTGTATACATGATACGCTAATCTAGTGACATAGAGCACACTGCTTACTCTTTAGCCTTAACAGTCTGTATTACCAAATATAGTCATAGGCTTAATTTAGGAGTGATTTAGAAACCTGCCCTTGCCCCTCCCCCATCCTGAGCGGTACTGGTCACCCTTCCCTGGGGCCACAGCAGGCTGCCATTGTCTGAGTTGACCAGCTAGACCCCTGGGTTCCTGTGTGTTTCCGTGTGGTAACAGCAGCAAGTGGGGCCCAGCAGGACTTCAACACAGATAGGGTTGCATGCACTGTGCCACAGATTTTGAATGTGATAGTAAAAGCTCAGCTGACCCCACCCCAAATGCACACAGCCCATATTTACATGACCAGAATCAATTTGTGCAACCCAGAACTCTTCAAATTTTCCTCTCACAAATTACCACATAAGTGGTCTTGCTCCCAGACATTATTTTTTGCATTGGGGATTGAACCCAGGGGCATTCTACCTCCAAGCTACACCCCCAGACCCTCTTTTTTGTTAAACCGGGTCTTACTAAGTTGCCAAGGGGCTCATGAAATCATTGAGGCTGGCCTAGAAGCTGCAATACTCCTGTCTCAGTCTCCCATGTACTAGGATTGTAGGCATGCGCCACCATGGCTGGCTACATATTTTTTAAAAAGATTCTATAAGATAAATTTCTGATCTTAATCTTACAACAGTAAGTAAAATGAGGACTCATGTTTTGTTCTCATAAAAATTAATCCCATAAGTGCTTCTTTTATGCTGAATTGTGGAGCTGAGTATGATACGATTTCCACCGAGAACTTCCTGTGTTTATAAAATACTGTCCAGTTTTTATCCACAGATTCAACCTGACTCTCTATGATGAATTATGTGACTTTTGTGCAATATGCCATGTGCTGTTGTCATAATGTCCAATTGCAATGTGAAAATCATATTGCGCATGAATCCAGTCAATACAAATACCGAGTAATAGCCTCAGATCTAGGAGTCATCTGATCGTTTGTATCATAGTACCAAGTACAGAGAGTTACTCGTCAGTCCTCAAAAGTGACAGCTTTCATAATTAGAGCAATTTTGTTTATAACAGGCATCATCACACTCATCATGACCCTTGACATTTCATTTAGATGATATTAGCAGAGAGTGTGATTCTTACAGTAAAATAATAAGATGATGCATATCCTATGCCTGTCCTGATGGAGAGCTGCAGTAGGGGACACTTTCTATCAAACAAATCGACTGAGAGCACCCTTGAGAACACAGTTCTCATGTCATGTGACCTATGGATTTTTGTGGGGGGGATGGGAACTGGGGATTAAATCTAAGAGCATTTACTACCAAGCTACACCCTCAGCCCTTTTACTTTCATTTTTATTTTTGAAACAGGGACTTGCTAAATTATCTCATGCTGGCCTCGAAGTTGTGATCCTCTTGTCTCAGCCTCCCAAGTACTGGGATTACAGGTGCGTGCTGGGCAAACTATGTGGTTTTAATTACTAAAACAGAAAGGAACAAATATACATGTATGTGAGTGTGTGTGTGTGTGTGTGTGTGTGTGTGTGTGTGTGTGTGTGTGTTGGGTGTGTGTGTGCATGTATACATGCATGTATATGTATGTTGAAGGTTGGAGGGTTCCTAATCCAAAGCGACACCTGATTCTTGCAAGGCCCAGAATGGCGAGATGAAGGGAAGATTAGTAATCAATTCCTTATACGCCCTTTGTATTGTTTCACCAACTATTTTCACTACTTTAGTAACTAAAATTAGCTGGAAAAATGTATTCAAACACAACGTATTTTAACGAAATAAAAAGGACTAGAAACAAACCAAGGATTGGGGCAGTGTTAAAGTATGAAGTGACAACCAGTAGCATCGAGATTCTAAAAGAGCCATGCTGACCTTCCTGTGTGTGGGCCTGTGGTCCAGACGCACTGCGCCCCCACTCCATTCCTTCATGTCACTGCAAGTCTGGGGTCTACAGCCTAGCGGGACAGGGTACTGAGAAGTCATGCTGAGATGCTCCTCTGTCCGGAATGGAAGCTGAAGTCCTGCTCGACCCCAGGACTCATCCCGATAGCCACTTGTCCTGAAAATGAGGCATAGTCAAGTAGGTCTACAGAAAACGTCAACTACCCTGATCTACTGAGGACAGGGCCACTGCGGGTAAAGGCAGTGTAGCCGCGGCCTACGTAGAGACTCCAGGTTAAAGGAGACCAGCTCGTCTACAGGCTACTTCAATTGGCTCTTTGTTATTCAGCTGGATAAGGCTTTGCTGGGGAAAAGTTGACCTTCAAGGCAGAAATAAAGTTTGCCTGTAATTATGAGATATCAATCAGTGGTCTAGCACTTTTACTTGGGAGGCTGAGACTGGAGGGTCCAGGTTCGCGGCCAGCCTCAGCTACTTAGCGAGGCCCTCCGCAACTTCGTGAGACCCTGTTTCAAAATAAAAGAATAAAAAATAGGGCTGGGGTGTAGCTCGGAGGTAGAATGCCCCTGGGTTTAATCCCTGGTCCCACCAAAAAATAAATAAATAAAATAAAATAATATAAAATGGAGTTTGTTGATTCCTCAACAAACATTTGTTAAGATGTTTGGACATTTTCAATGTATTTTACTTTTGATTTTAATCTAAAATATATTTACTTAATTCAAAACTTTTTATAGTAAAATTTTCAATTGAAGGATTTTTTTTAGGATAAAAACTTTTGGTTTCTTAAGTGTGTGGCTCTCAAATTGGTTTTTTAGATAATTAGGTTCCTGGCCCTGAAAATTTACAAACCATGGGTTACTCAACATTTTGCCTCTAAAAGGATAAACTTGGGCAATATCCACATTTTGAAAAATATTGGAGCACTAAGTATGACCTTAACTATGTAAAATGTACTCACAGAAAAAATCTGAAAAGAAATATAATCAAGAACTACAATGGATATTTCCAAAGGGAGAAATGGGTAATTTGTTTTATTCTATATTTTTTTCTACTCTGTAAAATGAGCATGATTAGCTTTTATCCTGGAAAAAATAAACTTAAAAATTCAACTACATAAAGATGCCAATTATGAATGATGCTTTAAATTTAGCAAAATAACCATGAAAAAAAATCTAAAAATATCTTTCACTAATGTGAAAACTTTTTTAGGCAACCTATACTTTTGAAGCACATTTCTAAAGTTATATAATTTGGGATGGGATTTTATTTTATTATTTTATTTTATTTGGGTACTGGGGATTGAACACAGGGGCATTCTACTTCTGAGCCATACCTCCAGTCCTTTCTTAGATTTTTTTGTTTTTGTTTTTGAAACTGGGTCTCACTAAGTTGCTGAGCCTGCCTGTGATCCTCCTGACTCAGCCTCCCAAATACTGGAACTCCAGGCGGACACCACCATGCCCAGCTTGTGATATTTTATGTATGCATATAGATCTGCAATTACTTGTCTTGGACAATTCTCAAAGAATGTACAGATGCTCCTCAACCTACAAAGGGGTTGCACCTGGATCAATCCCTCATATGTTCAAAATGCATTTAACGCACCTGCCCTGTGGAACATCTCAGCTGAGTGACACAGTGCACTGCAGAGTGTCTGTTCTCTTCAGGATCACATGGCTGACTGGGAGCTGTAGCTCACTGCCACTGTCCTGCCTCATGAGAGAGAATCACACTCAGTATTGCTGGCTTGGGAAGAGAGCAAACTCCAAACTTCAAATTCTGTTGAATGTCTATTGCTTTTGCACGTGTTGAAAAACTGCAGCGTGAACCATCGTAAGTCAGGGACTGTCTGCATCCTGGATTATTTAGGAAATAGCAAGACAGAACACAGCCTCCTGCATGCAGATGGGATGCTGCAGCCAGAGGCCGGCCCTCCTGGTGTCCGGGATATGCTCTGTAATAAGCAGAGTCCTGGAAGAGGGAAAGACAAGGAGGCGGGACATATGTACAACACTGGACACGTTTTTGAAAATTGTTGAAGCTCTGTGTTGGTGGAAATCGGGTTCATTTTAGTGTCCTCTCTACTTCTGTGTATGTTTGAAAAATAAAATCACAAACCTAACCACACAATGACATACTATGATCCACCCTCAGAATGGCTGAGAAAAGGAGAGAAAGAGGAAAGAAACAAAAAAGGACCTCTAACAACACCAACTGGGGTCCAGGACATGGAGCCCTGAGACCCGCAAACCCATCTGTTTAGGAGACAGTCACATCCTCTTTATGTTGAAGCTTACTTTTTTTTTGTGCATGGATTGGATATAAAACTTTTTGGATTTGTTCTCTGTTCTAGAGATGAATTCTTTGTGTGCCTTGCTGAATGTTTGTGCTTGAATTATGTGCATTTTATTTGAGGTGTGTGTGTGTGTGTGTGTGTGTGTGTGTGTGTGTGTGCATGTAAAACTAGCTACATAAAATGCATATTCCCCTGTACCCTTCTAGACATTATTGACTTGGTTTAGGCCACAGACTACCTAACACTAGACCAAAACTTGCTACTACACCTGGAGCTTCTGTCCAAGTAATACTCTAACAGCCTGTGACCTGTGTCACAGTGCATCTACCACAGACCTGTATACTAACATGCCCCGTATGACATTTATTCACCAAAAGAGTGTAGTGTTACTCATCCCTTAAGTCAATTTACTTAAAATATAATAGGGTCACCAGGGGGTTACTGGATTTGCTTTTGTTTTGAAGAATGTTGCTTAAGAAATAAAAGAGATGAGAGTCCGATGCTGTGATATTAAAATTCTGAAATTCAAGTGTAATTACAGTACATTATGAACATTTTAGACGTGACCATTTATTTTGCTCTATAATATTAAGATATTCTTTGTGCCCCATAACTTACTTTTTCCCAATTATCCAAAATTGTATATGTGGGTTTTATTTTTGCAATCTTAAAGTATATGACTAAACACTTGAATAGTATCCTTTTCTTAAAAAAAACTATGTTAAAAAACAGAGAAAAGTGAAAACACATATATAGACACAGACATACAGATAGTGATGGGGAAGGAGATAAGAAAAGAGATGGAGATAAGACTAGGGATGTAAATGGGGATAGAGATAAGGATGGAGAAGAGGGCGGACAAGAGGATGGATAGAGATGAAGAGGAGGAAGATGGAGATGAGGATGGGGAGGGAGATGAGGGTGGGATTGGAGAGGGAGATGGGAATAGGGAGAGGAACAGAGATGAGAAATGGTATGGAGAGAACAGAAGAGATAGAAATAGAATGAGAGAGTGAGAGGGACAGGAAGAAATACAGATGATCAGAGTGGAAACTTGGTGTGGCCACTAACTAGACCAAGAACCAAGACGACAGTGCTGGGAGGCCAGGGACTCCTGTTGTGCTGTGCCTGACCCTGCCCACTAAGGTACCAGCAGCGCCGACTTCTCTAACACCAGGTTGGTAAGTGGAGTCACACTGTACATATCCTCTTCTGTCTTGACTTCTTGATTTCAGGCTGAAGTTTGTGATTCGTCCTACTGCTAAATGTAGTCGCTGTTCACTGCAGCTCAGTGCGTTTTAGAACCCACCGCATGCCTACTCCAGGAAACACATATTCCCTTGGCTACCATGGGTGCTAATTTCCAGTTAGGAGCCATGATGAATCCTGTTGGTATGAACGTTCTTGAGCAGGTTTGCAGAACCGATGTGAATGCATTTCTGTGGGGCAAATCCGTCAGGGAGAGAAATCTCTAGGTTGTTGTAGGTGATGCCAGACTCTATTCCCAAGTGGTCCCCATTAGGAGAAAAATGTTGAATAACTGAAGCCTTGCAGGTCTGCAAGACAAGGAACCTAATTTGGAAATAATTTACTGAAAAAAAAAACCTAATTTGAGAATAATTTACTTAGCAAACAAAATTATATTCTATGAATATGCATTTTTCTGTTGAAATCTATCACTGTAAAAGAGAAGTTTTTATAATCAAATTTTCTCCTTTCTCAGTGTGGATACAATTGAATTCTCTGCTAACCTCTGAAGCCCCCAGAGGTTTCTAATAGGACAAATGACGTCTTATGGCTACCTTTGTTTTCTAAACCTTCAGAGAAATACAGGAAACCCACATTCGTATGAGATGTGACTGTGGTAATGAGACTATATTTAAATTTGCATATTCAAATGACTACTGTTCCTTTAAATTGGCCTTTTGGGGGTGCTTAGGCATATACAAAAACAGAGAGCATCCATTTAAATGACGATGCCTGCGGTCCCCAGTGGAACTAGGCTGGCCTTGCTGGGTTCCTGCTCCTACCACACCAGGCTTCTAAAAAGCTAAATTAATACCATTTCTCTGCTGGGCCAAACCTTTAAATGGATTTCTTTCATCCAAGTCCCAGGCCAGCCCATTTGCCCGGCCCACAAAACCTCTACAACTTGTCTCTAGTGTGAATCACCAAGATTGTTTTTATTCAAAGTCAGTGTATAAAACTCTACGTGCCTGGCTTTCTCCTGAATGAGTTACAAGTTCACTCATTGAATCTCCACATCTGTCCTGTGGAGTGTGGGCATCCTGATTTCTATCCCCAGTTTTACAGGTGAGGAAACTGAAGTCCAAGGAGGAAAGTACTTTTCCTCAAGTCCCAGCTGGTCCCGGGGCCCGGCCTGGCTGGTTCTGGGCCTGGCTGGTTTTGATGGTCCATCTGTCCCCATTCTCCCCGCACACTCCTTCCTCTGCAGCTACCCTGATGCACTGTCCGTCACCTGACTTTGTCCCCATGCCTATGCTGGGAACAAAAGTGGAGCATCTTGGAGTCTTCTTTGGCCACCACTGCACTTTGGGCTTACCTTTCCTTTTAACTTATATGTTTTAATAGAATTGTTATTTTCCATATTTCTCTCCTCTGCTGCAGTGGTAATGAAGGAGGAAGTGAAATCTTATTCATTGTTTTTACCTCAACCTCTGGTCTGGTGTCAGGATCAAGTTGGCAAGTCAATAAGTATTTACAGGTTGATGTGAAAGAAAGAAGGGCGAGCAAGAGGAAGGGAGAAGGAAAGAGGCGCCAAGTGGCACGTTGCATGGTGGGGCACTGGGAGAGTCAGAGCCCCCGGGCTTCGTTGCTGAATTTGTATAATATACATAAAATACCTATTTTACAGAATTATAGGAAGAATAAAACATTCTTCCTATAAAGCGATTTGCACATGATGCAAAGTATTTACTGTTATTATTACTACTGCTATTACTGTTTTAAACTGTGTGCTGCAGGATGAAACTATTGATTTATTTCCCTGGAGAACTATATCCTGGATAATGTAGAATCAATTGTCCCCACCTTTAGGAAGTGTACCGAAATCTTCTCCATACCAATTATCAACATTACATATGCACCAAATGCTTTTGTACCATCACGCAAGATTCCAATCTTTCATGTAAATGGCAATCATCGGGGAAGGGAAAATTAGAATGACGTGCATATAAGTCACTAGAATGTGTGAGCTTCTTCTAAAAACAAGACACCACCTGAAGTTGGAAATTGACAACTTTTGGAAGTTTCTCAACAGAACTGGAGACACTATAAGACCACCACTCACTGTACAATGCCCCGGTTCTCCACTAGAATCTTCTTAACCTGAAGTCATAATTATCTCTACACAAACAGATCATGCATTCAAAGAATCTGATATGTGTGACAATAGAGTACACACATGACCCTCCTCATCACGGCCCCAGATAGCCCTGGGCACTACAAACACGGCCCACCTGAGTACAGGCTATCGCAGAACACCAATGAGTCCTAACTTCTTGTAAACTGAAAGCAAAACATACTTTCCTATGGAGCCACCAGCCCATGAAACATGTGACTACTCATGACATACGTTGTCACATAACGTGAATCCATGAGCCTCATCGTTCTTTTAACAACTGAAATTTCCATCTGGTAACAGACAAATGAGACTAAAATACTCTTAACTAAGGAATGCAAGTTAAGTGCATCAGGATGAGTAATTACACATTTGATGCAAACACAGTTCCAGGTCTTCCCAAGCTTGATTTATTGTTTATATTTCTACCTGTGACAGACCAGTGCTTACAGGTAAGGCCCTGAAATATTGTAATCACCCAGAAATCTACCTGACACAAGTCTGGTGCAAAATGCTCTGTGAAGAACAAATGTGGCATCGAATCCCTGCTGTGATGGCCCTCTTCACAGTTTTGAAAGCAAATGTGTGTCACCCACACAAAAAAGAAATTTTTACTGGAAATACCGTAGGAATTCTGAGAGTGACTTTCAATCCTGGGCCATGGATATGATACTGTAATTTGAAGGAATGCATAGACCCATGACTTGAAGCATGAATGTTTCTGAAATGGTGATACACCAAATTACATCACCAATTGTCCAGATTAGTAATCAATAAAAAAAAATAATGGTTGAAGAAAGTGCCTACTCTTTGTAGTTAGAACTTGGTTTGGAGTTTGGAAGAACCACTTATGCAGACTAGGACCTGGTGCTGCTCTGATGCACACTAAGTTCTGACAGTGACCTGCTCTGTGGCATCCATGACCCAGCTACCAAGCGCACCCAGCACGATGCATGTGAAGAGAATTCATTATAAAGGTGGCTTAGAGTCCTGGTGGTGAGAGTGCAGGTGCATGTGTGTGTAGAGAGAGACTGAGTCTTTCCTCATTATGTACAACAGTTGGTTGTATTCTATAAAGTCACCAGAAACGCTCAATTAGTGAATACTGAACTATTGCTTCTGGGGAAAACACAGGCCAAGTCCCTGTGAGTCTCAGTTTGCAACATTTTTATCAGCCAGTCAATGTGTAACTGTGTTTTGTGTGTATCTGTTTAAAGATACCTTACTTAATATATACTGTTGATTTTTTTAACACTGAACTCAACTCGCAGCCAAGTGTGAAATGCCTGAATGAAGCCTACCTGTTACAGTTTGGATTTAAAGTGTCCTTCAGGCCTCATGTGAGACTATGGAGACAGCCATGTTCAGAGGTGGTCCCTGGGGAGTGGCCAGTGCAACGTGCGTGCGTGTGTGTGTGTGTGTGTGTGTGTGTGTGTGTATTCTGGTCCTACACTGTCGTATTCTCTCTGTTCCCTGCCATTATGCCCTGAGGACCTGTAGCCTTGGCTCATGAATAGCATCCAGTGCAAAATGAAATTATATACATGGGCTGAAATGGCCAGATCTGTAAGCAAATAAATCTTCCTTCCTCTAAGTTGCGTATGTCGGGTAATTGGATCACAGTAGTAAGAATGCGGACTAAAATATCACCCAACATACCTATTTTCTATAGAGAACATATCACAACCTTCTTGCACTTGGGACACTGGATAGAATTTCAGCACTGCATTTGGGGGGAATTTTAAACATTGAAATCACTGAGAAAAGTACAAAAGCGAAAAAGAGATCACAAAAAGGACACTTGTTTACAGTATGGGACGTGAAACAAGCCGCAGAGTATCACCTCACTGGACCGTGCGTTGGTCCTTTTTCTGTTACTATAATGAAACACCTGAGGCAGGATGACTTTATAATGAAAGAGGTTTATGTTTCTCACGGTTCCGGAGGTTCAGGGACATGGTGATGGCATAGGCTTGCCTCTAGTGAGGGGGTCTTCTTGGTCACATTTGGTCATGAAGAAAAGAGAATACATCACCAAACAGGAAGCCAGGCAGAGACTGGGATCCCACTAACTCTAGGTGCCCAGTAATTTTTCTTCTTTCCATTTATATCAAAGCACTGCAGTATGTAATTATAAGATAGATCATATGTAAATGTCTCTCTTGTCCTTGGCTAAGTCTTAAGTGGCTTAGAGCTACTATATCCAGTTCATCCAACTTAATACCAAAGGGCAGAATTTGAAATTTTCTTTTTACTCCACTTAGCAAAACTTGATCATCTCCAATCATTAGGTAATGTCCAAGTTAAAGGTCCGTGTTTCATATGCATAGGCATCCTAACGAACATCTTACTAACTCCAACTTGTCCATAAAACTATTACAGTCCTGGTTTGCACGAGCTTTTCATCCTGTGGTTGGAGCTCTGTTTACCTTGGCTTTCAAAGTCTTTCCTTCCACTGCACTTCGCAAAGAGGAAGCATGTTTTTAACCCACATAAAGACAGCTGGACAAATGGCTTCCCCATCCCACTCTCCCACTCAACGATAGATGTGATATAGTTGTAAAACCTTCAGAAATGGGAACAACCAAGTGGCTCACCTGATTGAATGACATCACAATAGTGTAGCTGAAGAGCTACTTCTCTCGAGTGAAAGAGGTCCAGTCATTCCAAGGGAAAGTAGCCCAGCTCCTACATGACCTCCCTCGGACAACTAGAAAGCATGTGAACACTCCAAACATGACAAGGAGGAGTAGGCAGCCTGGGGACCTCAGGCTGGAGGAGCAGCATGGCGGCAAGTCCCCTGGTTTCCGTTTCACCTGCCATGTCCCCAACACAGGGCACTACAGAAGCTTCCAATCCAGAAATGCCAGCAGCACAGGCAGAAGGAATTCCAAGATAGGGCTCTTGCTCTTGGTCAAATAACCAGGAAAAACATGACCTAAGGACAGAAAATATGTTTGGTTTCTCCCCTTATTTCTTTTCTGATCCAGTCCCCATTCAACAGTGTATCATTCAGTCTCCGTGTACTTATGTGATTACTTTGGTCTTCCTGTTGTTAATTTCTACTTTCATTCCATTGTGGTCTAAGAAGATGCAGGGAATTATATTGCATCTTTTGAATTAAACGAAAATAGAAACACGACGTACCAAAATCGATGGGACACTCTGAAGGCGGAATTAAGAGGAAAATTTATAGCACTGAGTGCCCACATAAGAAAAACAGAAAGTCACCAAATAAACAACCTAATGAAACACTTCAAAGACCTAGAAAAACAGGAAACATGTTTTCTACCTTTCACTCAAAGTTGTAAACAACTGATACCAGGAGAAGTGATTATTTATGCAATTACTTCTGCAATACCTAAAGCAATCACTAACTAAAATATTAGATGTGATATGCTAAAAAAAAACCACTATAAATTAATCAAGGTGGCATTCTAAAAGTGTTCATGTCGCCCACAAGAAGGCAAGAATAGAAAGCGAGAAATGAAGACGAGGAAGCCAGCAGCAAGACATAATAAAGTGTCACGCTCGAGCGAGCCCTAACACACGAGCAATGCCCTTCGATGTGAACAGTCGTAAGTATACCAGGCAAGACAGTGAAGGCAAGAAAGGATAAAAAGTTAACTGATGATATGCTGTCCACAGAAATTCACTACAGACACAAGCACTTAGGCAGACTGAAAGTTACAGCGGGAAAAGGCTACGCCATGTGATGTTTAAATATGGCAGAAGTGTTGCTGGACGCGGCAGCCCACACCTGTAATCCCAGTACTTGGGAGGCTGAGACAGGAGGATCACAGGCTCGCAGCCAGCCTCACCTATTTAGTGAGGCCCTGTTTAAAAATAAAAAAAATAGAAAGGACTGGGGGTGTAGCTCAGAAGTAGAATGTCCCTGGGTTCAATCCCCAGCATCACACAAAGAAACAAACCAACAACAAAAAAAAAAAATAGCAGAAGTCGATCTATTAACATTTACTGGCGTATTCTTTGCCTAATGAAGTATTCTTGGGACAAGAGTGTTACTAGAGGCCAACAGAGACAAGATATACTGGTTATTGTGGGTTGAATTCTGTGCCCCCAAAAGATACACTCAAGGTCTAATGCCCTGTACCAGCAAATGCAATCTTATTTGGAAATAGTGTTTGCAGATGGAACCATGATAGATGTGGTCTTTTGGGATTAGTGTAGGCCCTGCTCCGATAACTGGCATCGCCAAAAGAAGAGAAAATTTGAACACTGACTGACACAGGAGAACATCAAGTGACAACAGAAACAGGTGTGACGTGTGTACAAGTCAGGGGCCAGCCACGGATGACCTCACCCTGCAGAGCCTTGGAAGAAGTGAGGATGGGTTCCTTCTGACAGCGACGGAGGAGCTGGGTCTGCCCACACCTGGATGACTCCCGCTCCTTTCCAGAGCACAACAGGGCAGCATTCTGTTCACCCTGGCCTCCCAGCTTGTGGCAACTTGTCCTGCAGCCCTGGGAAACTGAGACACTGGTGTCAAGATCACTCACCTCAGACTCGTAATCCTAAATATGTACGCACGAAACAAGAGAACCCCAAATTCATGAGGGAGAAGCTCGCAGGGCCCTCTATGTCTATGATGTTCTCATTTCTCTTTACAAAGAGTGTGAAACCTTTCTCCTGGGCCCATCGACTTACCGCACAGCTCCCCTGGGTCCTCTGGGCCTGGCATGGCCACACCTGGCTGCATGACAGGGAACGGAGCCGCTTGCCAAGCCCACACCCCCTCTTCCTTGGTCACACTGTCTTGTTTTGCTGGGGAGCAGCGCAAGCCCCCCTGAGAACTGCTCTGTTGAGGTTGTCCTCCTGGCAGACACACGAAACAGTACCTCGCAGGCTGCATGACACAGGACATCCTACTGGGTCACCCAGTGCGCCGTGGAGGGAGGGAGGGAGGGAGGTGCACTGTGACCCCACCAGCGGCTGGCAGGCTAGTCCAAAGCCCATTTTCAAGCACACTGTCTGACACTAGTAGGCGTGTATGAATCTTTAATTTTTGAGTTCTCTCCCTAAATGAAGCATGCTGTTTCCGGAGGTGTCCTTGCTATATCCACAGAGAACAAAATAGCGGCTAAATGCAGAAGTATGAAATTAACATTTGTTGAACAAATGAATGGAAATGAGAACTAACTACACTTTTTTCATCTCTGATACCATTCTTCAATGAAAATAAACATATCAAGTTTATTTTCTTTTATTTACTAAGTGCAGTAGGTACCGCTAGGTCTTAAGTTAGACTGGCTTTTGTCCAAATGTGTTGTGACATAAAATCAATAGTATTAAGACTGATGATCAATAGAGATTACAAAAGTCTGCTGTCCAGGGCTTACTAGATGCCATTCAATATGTATGTGCACTATCTCATCGAATGCTTAGAACAATCCAAAGAAGCAAGTTATACCTTCATGCCCATTTTATATGAGAACAGCAAGATTTAAACTCGGCAGTGAGCTGCAGGGCTCCGGTCAGGCCCTGGGTCTGTTGGGCTGTTAAACATGCAATACAAAGAACATGAGGTCAAAACTGGCAAAGGCCATATGAGTCACAGAGGGAGGCTTCCAGGACATTTGAAGGGACGTGGCAATCAAGGCCAGGTGGGCGCAGGTCCCGGGGGCTGCACTGAGGTGGAGTGGCTCGATTCACCCATGGGCAAGATCCTAAGGAATCAATGCTCACCAATGCGCGTCATGCCATGCGAGACTGACTCGGTGGCCCTAAAGACCTGGCCTTGCTGCTACAACTGTTCCCTCCAGAGCAAAGGAGGGTGACGCCCGCGCCATGCACAGCGGTGGCTTCCCTGCCATCTCAGCGCTCCCGTGCCATGGCTTCCTCCCCTGGCAGCACTGAAGCCGAGCACCAAGAGCCCAGAATTTCCAGGCAAAGCAGGTGGAAATCTTCTTACTCACCCGCTCGCTCGCTCACTCCTGCGTCACCTCAGGCTGCCTGCTTATCTCTCAGCCTCACTCTCTCCATCTGTGAAAGGGAGATGAGAGTGTTTAATCCACAAGATCCCATTAAGATGAAACGGAATGCATCCTCACATAGAGTTGCCTCCTAGAATAAAGAAACAGGAGTTATGATTTTCTGCTCTATTTTACTTAAAACAAGGATTAAGGTTTGTAGTCATGTTTGAGTTGGCCCCTATGACATTAAAAAAAAAAAAACCACTGAAAGCGCTTTTGGAGAGACATGCTGTCCCCAGTCTTCGAGGACTGACCAAGCCCCCAGGGGGCCTGTCCCAGCCCTGTCCACAGATACCTGGTTCCTGACAAGCCTCGGGTGACTTGTGAGTTTCAGGATCTGTTCTGGTCCAATCATAGCTACCTCACTTTTGAAGAATTGTGTATCAGGTTCTCTGGAGGAGTGGACCCCACAACATGTGTGTATTATCAAAACGGGCCTAGTGAACTGGCTCTCACACTCAGGCGCTGCAGCCCTAGAGAGCTGGAGGAGCCAGCGGTTGTTCAGTCTCAGAAGCTGGAGCCTCAGAGCCCAAGGGACCAGTGATGCAGCCCAGTCCAAGAAGGAAAGTTCTGCAAACTCCCAAGTGAATCATAAGTGAGGGTCCACGTGGAAGGAGTGGAGGAGCTGGAGTCCGATGTCCCAGGCGAGAGCAGCAGCAGCGGACACGCCTGCTCAGGAAGAATCCAGCTTGTTCACTCCGCTTCCTCCTCCTTCGCCCTTTGTTGCATCTGGGCCCCTGCCGAATGGACACTGCTGCCCACACTCAGGGCGGGACTTCCCCCTCAATCTGCCATTCCACGTGCCAGTCATCGCATCGATACACCCGAAGTCTCTTAATCCTGGGCATCTCTCAGTCCACTCAGGTTGACAGTCCAGATGAGCCACCACAAATAGGTATGTAGACAGGAAGGAAATGTGGCTCGTGTCACCATGTATGGGAGTTTGGTCAATTTCCCCATCACCTTCAAGATGCAGTGGATATCTTGTCCACTCTACTGCAAGGTGTGTGGGGTGCAGGCTGGCCCCCCACAGGTGGACTCTCAGATTCCCAAGCCGGGCGCAGGAGAGATGAATGCTGTGTGTGTAGAGTAGGTGCGCGCCCACTGCCAAACACGAGAGGTGGTCTTGGCACTTGTGTTTGCTTCTAATTATTGATTCAGAGTTTTGAAGCACATGGGTGCTTTCCAAATATGGCAAGTGATTACTGACAAAGCCCGTGGATCTTTGTCATTAGGTTTCTTTTTAGCTGAAATGCAGTAACAAACATAAGGAATATGTCCAAGGCCTGTGTCTGGTATAATGACATAAGTAGTAGGTTTAGAAGGTACCCTTTCTAATGAAAACTCATAGAGATGCCTTGCTAACTGGAAATATTCTTTATCTTAAAAAGTTAAATGTTTTTCTCCCCCAAAATATTAAGAACTAATCTCTAATAGAAAAAGCATATAGATTGTGCCTATGTGTTGAAGAGTTGGACCTATGCCCTCTTCAAGTAGCTGCAAAGTCTCTGGTCAAATTTCCAGGTCTTTGATCCATCTTGAATTGACTCTTGTGCAGGGTGAGAGAGTGGGGTTTATTTCCAATTTTCTGCATGTGGTTAACCAGTTTTGCCAACACCATTTGTTGAAGAGGCTATCTTTTTTCCAGTGTATGTTTTTGGCCCCTTTGTCAAAAATCAATTGGCTCTAAGTGAGCAGATTTGTTTCTGAGTCTTCTATTCTGCTCCATAGGTCTATGTGTCTGCTTTTGTGCCAATACCATGCTGTTTTTATTACTATGGCTCTGTAGTATAGTTTGGAGTCAGGTATTGTGATGCCTCCTGCATGGTTCTTGTTGCTGAGAACTTCTTTGGCTCTTCTGGGTTTTTTGTTGTTCCAAATGAATTTAAGGACTGATTTTTCTATATCTGTGAAGAATGACCTTGGTAATTGAGTGGGTTTTGCATTGAATCTGTAGATCACTTTTGAAAGAATGGCCATTTTGATGATATTTATCCTGCCTATCCAAGAGCATGGGACGTCTTTCCATATTCTAAGATCTTCAATTTCTTTTTTCAATGTTTTATAATTTTCCTCATAGAGGTCTTTTACATCCTTGGTTAGGTTTATTCCTAAGTATTTTATTGTTTTGGGGGATATCATGAGTGGAAATGTCTTTTGGATTTCTTTTTCAGTGGATTTATGGTTGGTATATAGAAAAGCTTCTGAGTTTTTAAGATTGATTTTGTATCCTGACACTTTGATGAATTTGTTGATCAGTTCTATAAGACTTTTCATTGAGTTTGTTGGGTCTTCTAAGTATAATATCATGTCATCTGCAAATAGAGATAGTTTTATTTCTTCTTTTCCTACTTGCACTCCTTTGATTTGAAGTTAAAAAGAGGATCAATACGTGGGATTGAATTAAACTGAAGAGCTTCTGTACAGCAAAGGAAACTATCAAGAACCTCAACAGAGAGCCAACAGAATGGGAGAAGATTTTTGCCAGCTACTCCTCTGATAGAGGACTAATATCTAGAATATACAGAGAATTCAAGAAACTCACCGCTAAACCCACAAAAAAATTAAAAAATGGGCACATGAACTAAATAGGCACTTCACAAAAGAAGAAATACAAATGGCCAATAAATGTATGAAAAAATGTTCAACATCATTAGCAATCAAAGAGATGCAAATCAAAACTACCCTGAGATATCACCTAACCCCAATTAGAATGGCAATCATTAAAAACACAAACAATAACAAATGCTGGCGAGGATGTGGAGAAGTAGGAACTCTAATACACTGTTGGCGGGATTGCAAATTAGAGCAACCACTTTGGAAAACAGTGTGGAGGATCCTCAGAAGACTGGGAATGAACCTACCATTTGACCCAGCAATACTGCTTCTAGGTATCTATCCAAAAGAATGGAAACCAAATTACCAGACTAATGCATGCATATCTGTATTTATAGCTGCACAATTCACAATTGCCAAACTATGGAACTAGCCAAGATGTCCATCAACAGATGAATGTATTACAAAACTATGGGATATATACACAATGGAATTTTATGCAGCCATAAAGAAGAACAAAATTATGTCATTTGCAGGGAAATGGATGGAATTAGAGAACATTATGCTTAGTGAGATTAGTCAGTCATGAAACGTGAAAAGTTGGATGCTGTCCCTAATATGCAGAAGCTAGGGAGACTAGAGCATAGAAGGGAGTCCAGACAAAGATGGAGAAAACCTTAGATGGGTAAAGAAGGCGACCTAACTGAGGGAGATGGGAGGGGGGAAGAGGGAAACACCCTAATGCACAGGATGTACATACACAAACTTATCAAAGTCAACTACTATGCTGAGCATGAGAAGGAGGGAAGCAGGAGAGAATAGGGGCGGGAATTGGGGGAGGGCTAATTGACCGAGGTGTGCATGTATACTTATACTACCCTGAAACCCATCAAGATGTATGATTACAATACACCAATAAAATATATATATATGTGTATATATACATATGTATATATACATGTATATAAGCATATAGTTTGGTCTAAACTTGAAAGGGACTTCTTAAGGCGATATCTCTCTTTTCTTTCAAAGTTAGTATGCACTAAAAAGTCAGGAAAAAAATTCCTTTGATGCATGTAATTATAGATCACCTCAATACCTATTATTTTGGGCCTATTTATCATTTTCAAAAATGTAATGATTTTAGTCCAACGTTAGTGCATTCAGGAGTACAGATGCAGAGAACGAATCCTAAATCATTCAAAGATAATAATTACATTGTATTGCCAGCATTTGTGCTGGGTATCTTAACTGCTTTGAATTTTTAAATCTTGGCTGGTGAGTTTAAGAAAGGTCTCGTGGTACTCTTCCAGCTGTGTCGTAAGATTTGCCGAGTGGACTGATATGCATTTGGTTATGGATTGTTGCGTCTCCTTGTGCATTCTCTTCCGTTTCTGCACTGAGAACGAGAGTCACAGGAGAGCAACAGTAACCTCCGTGCTCAAACGTGATTTACATGCTAACTATTCCGTTGAGAATGAAAACCCACTTGGCTGGTAGATCCAGTCTGTCCTTCTACTTCAGTGTAGCAGTCACCCTAGAAATGATTGTGGAGCTGGCTGGAAGAAGGTGGTTTGCTAAGATGTGTGCTGCTCATATTATTTAAATAAACACTGAAATAGTAGGCATTTAAGTGATGGAGTTATGCCCTCTGCTCATTGGCAGGACTGGAAATTGTGTGGCATCTGATATTCTGGGCCAACTCCCTAGGCCACCCCAAAAAGGCACTTATTTGAGGGAGTCGTCATCCTGAACCTCCTTCTACCCCATCTCCATTTATGAAGCAATGGCATTGAAGTTGAAAAAAATAGATATGACTGAGCTTTAACTTCAGTTGCTCTCCAATCTCTACCATTTAAATTATGATTTTATGTGCCCTGTTTATGATTATAAGCAGAAGCCCCTGGGTGTTACCTACTTATTATCAACTGCCCAAATTCTTCTCTCATATTGTCTGATGCCACTGCACATTTGATAGGATATGATTGCCACATATTTTTTATTTTGCTTTCAATTATATGTCATGGGGCAAAAAAGGGAGAAAAAATACCTTCAAGTGAAACTTTACTCTTGCTTTAAGTAAAAATATACAGAATTTCCAAATTATATAAATTAATTTTCCTATTTCATTTTAAATGTTGCTTAAGTGAAAATGAAATCCAAACCCTAACGTAGAATAATTTCAAATTTAGTTCTGCCAAGCGCCCTCCCATGACTTGATTCAACTGAGCCCATTCTGTTCTATGTGTCATCTTGTAGGTAGAATTTTCATGCAGCACCTTGCCCAAGGCAATGAATCATTAACATAAAAATTATTATAAATGTAGGTTTCTAAAATGCAATTGAATTTTAGAAAACTAACAGACATTCAAATAAAACAAAAAAATGCAAATATTAGCTGGATGTTCCCTGGCTTCAGAACCATCTCAATTCTTTAATTTTATTAGGTTGGTGTTAAATTAGGGTCTAACTTTAAATTTTTTTTGATATAACTGTGGGTTGATATGCAATTTTAAAAACGATATGGAGAGAACTGGAGAATACTATGCTAAGTGAGATTAGTCAGTCACAAAAAGTGAAAGGTTGGATGTTCTCCCTCATATGTGGAAGCTAGGGAGAAATTGGGACACAGAAGGGACTTCAGACAAAGAAGGAGAAACCTTAGTGGAGTGAAGGAGGGACCTAACTGAGGGAGACGGGAGGGAGAGGAAGATTTGAAGACAGAAACTCCTCAATGGACATGATCCACATACATAAACTTATCACAGCCCATCACTGTGTTGAGCACGGGAAGGTGGGGAGGGAGAGGGAGTGGGGTGGGAACTGGGGGAGAGCTCAAAAAGTACTGTGTGCATGTCTGCCTCTATCACCCTGAACTTCATCGAGATGTATGATTAAAATGCACCAATAAAAAATGATACGGAGAGATCTGTGTATGTACACATCACCCAGTTTCCTTCGGTGGTAACGCCTTCCAGAACAGCCAGGATACTGACACTGATTTTTTATCAAGATACAGAACATCCTCACCACAAGGGAGCTCCTCCTGGGTTCACCTGTGCCATCCCCCTCTTCCCTGTCCCATCCTGCCTCACAGGATGTATTCTGTTGGGGCTGGTGTTTCCACCGAGAATGATTTTCTGGAGACTCATCCTATTGTCATGAATAGCTTTATTACCTTTCATTGCTGAGTAGTATTCCATGCCATGGATGTACCACAACCTGATTAGGTCATTCATCCATTGACGTCCATCTGGATTGCTTCTTTTGGGTTGTTGGAAATAAGGTTTGGGACAGATATTCAGATACATATTTTGTGGGTACTCAAGCATTCAATTCTCTGAGGTAAATGCCAGGAGGAAGACTGTTGGGTTGTGTGGTAGTTGCATATTCATTTTTTCAACAACTAAACCATGGTGGGGCTGTTTTCCAAAGTATGAGCGCCCAGCTTATCCATGTCATCAGCAGCATCAGTGCTGTCGCCATGTTTTATCCTAGCCATTCCAACAAGGTTGTAGTGATACATGATTTCCTAACAAGTAGTGGTGTTGCATCTCTTCCCATGTGTTTGTTTGCCATTTGTATACCCTCTTAGTTGAAATATCAGTCATCACCTGGATGTTTCTCACTGCTGGGTTTTGAGTTATTTGAATATTATAAGTACTAATCCTTGGTTAAATACATAGTTTGCAAATACTTTCTCTAAGTTGGTAGCCTGCCTTTGCTTGCTTTTCAGAGTCTTTCACAGAGGGAAAGTTTTAATTTTGATAATGTCTAAAGTATCAAGTCCATGTTGATTTCCTTATAGTGTTTTTTGGGATGTTTTTGTTTATTTTTCTTTGTGGGTGTTATAAATAATTAGAACACACATCATGCTATTGCAGTCTTCTCATGTCCACACTCTTCAATTCTAACGAAGAGTGGAAACTATACTTCCCTTTAGAAATCCTTACTCTCTCACTTTTTCAATAAAACTTTCTTAGGTATTTCTTCAGTAAGTAGTGAGTACCACATCAGAGGGTTTTATAAATCTTGCCTCAGTCACCTATTTCTACTGATTTTAAGGTTCTTTTCTTTCCAAAGTTTTGAGTATTACTTAATGTGTCAGTTTTGCATTACTATAACAATATATCTGAGGTAATAAACTTATAGAGAGGAAAGGTTCATTCCGGCTCATGGTTTGGGAAAGTTTCATTCCATGATCAGTGGGCCCCATTGCTTTGGGGATCTTTTAAGGTTCTCTTCTTTCCAAAGTTCTGAGCATTATTTAATGTGTCAGCTTCCCATTACTGTAACAAAATACTTGAGGTAAATAAGTTATGAAGAGGAAAGGTTCATTTTGGCTCGCAGTTTTGGAAAGTTCCATTCTGTGATCAATAGGTCCCTCTGCTTTTGGGCCTATGGAGAGGCAGCACATTGTCGCAGGGAGGCTGTGGCAGAACAAAGCTGCTTACCTCATAGCAACTGGGGAGAAAAAGAGAGAAAGAGGAAGGGACCAGGGTCCCCAAATCCCCTTTTGGGTCACACCTCCAGTGACTGGAAGACGTCCCACTAGAACCCATCACTTAAGTTTCCATCACCTTCTTAGTGTTGCCAACCACGGGACTAAGACTTTTACACATCAGGCCTTTACGGGATACTTAAGATTCAAACTATAGCACTTAATATTATTTTTTCCTCCTTAAAGAGCCTCCTGTATATATTCTCTAAGGAAGGGCTGGTTTTCTAGCAACAAATGCTCTTAGTTTCCTTCTCCCACCCCACCCCCCTTAATTTTTGAAGGATGTCCTTGCCAGCTATAGAATTTGTAGTTCCAGTTCTTTTCCTTTGGCTCTTACAAAAGATTGTGTCACCTCTTTCTGGCCCCCACATCTTAAGATAAGAAGCCAGCGATCATGCCCATTGCTGTTCCCGTACAGGGAATGAGTCATCTCTCTCTGGCTGCCTTCAAGATTTTTTTCTTTGCCTTTAGTTTTCAGACATTTAATTATGATGTGTATTGGCATGAATTCCATGGGGTTTTCCCATTTGAGGTTTGATCAGCTTTTGGAAGATGGGGGTTTTATATTTTCCATCTTTCACATTTGTGAGATTTGTATCTATTATTTCTTTGAATATTTTTTCAACCCCCCCTCATCCTTTCTCCTCTCCTTCTATAATTCTGATACTATGGAAGTTGGACTTTTTTTTTCTATTTTCTCTAGGATTCCTGAGAATCTCTCCATTTATTTTTTCTTATCTATTTCTCTAATTTGTTCATACTAGGTAAATTCTATGGATGTGTCATTAAGTCCACCGGTTCTAGATTCTAAACTCTGCTCTCTGCACTTTGCCATTGAGCCCACCCAGTGTGTTCAGTCCGGAAGTGCCTCCTCCTGACGGGTGGGACCTTAAGTCCCTGCTCTGCGTAGAGCCCGGGTGCTTGGTCTGGGACCAGGCTGCATTCCTCTTTGCACTGTGGAGTCCCCCTGTGGGCACCTCTGTTATTTCCAGAGCTTACATTTGCACCTGTGGAGATGAGCAGAGATGAGTCAACACTCTCTTGTCTGGACTGGACGCCCAGTTTTGAGTATAGTATTCAGAAATTCAAGTTGACTATGATCACACAAATGGAGATATCAAAATTGCTGCTAAGAAGACGTTTTAAATAGAAGAGGGATCCTCTGTGACACAGAGACTTAAAGTTTGGGAATTATCAGTATAGAGGCAATGCTGACGCCATGCAAATAGGAAATATCTCTTAGTTGCTAATGAAAAGATGGGGCACAGAGAGACCCAGAAAGAAATATGGAAAAACAGTGAGAGGATGGTGGGTGGAATGATTAATTGGCAAGGCCGTTATTTTAAAGTACACTCGTTAGACATAGTGAGAACGCCATAGTTCATATAATCAGAAAATAACAAGAAAACCTTTTTACAAAGAGCACGTGGAACACAAGGAAACAGAGCAAGTCTACTTCAGTGTATCACCCTCATTAAACATGCACCGAGGGAGACACAAGCTGTTTCCTCACCCTGTAGAGCACCCGCTGAACCTGCACTCTCCTTGCAAGAGAAACCAATCAGGAGAAGCGAATTCAAAGTTAAGTCAATCCTGTGTCTCTCTCTTCCTAGGAACATAGTAATCCCTTCTCGCCTCACTGTGGGAGGATGTCATCCAGACAGCAGCAATAAAAAGTAAGCACATTTCTAAACACTGTCAGCCTTCATCTCTGTCCACGGCTTACCCTGCCTGCACACCAAGAGAGGCGGCCCGATGTCAGCTGACACTTGAGCAAGCTGCCTTCCCACTGGACCCTGAGAAGCTCCACAGTTCTGAGCTGGGATTGTGGTCTGCTCCCTGCCAGAGCCCCTGCCTCTTCAGAACAGCCCCAGGGAGCCTTAGATCCCCTTATCTGAGGAGCCACATTCCAGGCCCTCCCAGCCTCCCAGCGGAGGGAAGTCTGACAAAAAGACCAAGCCGGGCGCCCCTCCTCTCCGGGCTCCACAGATGAGGCTCAGGCTCCTTGGGAATTTCACCAGGCATCTTCTTCACCGTGGCTCTTAGGGGCGGGAGGCATCCACTGTGGAGAGATGCATACAATCGGGACCAGCTGCCACGTCTGCACATATGCAGACCCTAAAAGCGGTGTTAAAATATCCTTGACCGTTTATGCCTGTCAAATAGTCTCCTTTAATTTTCTAACAAGCTCACTTTTGCCCCTTTCTCCTTAACCATTTTCATATTTTGCTGAGAGGGCAGGGAGCCTCCCTGACTTGCCCTCCAACTTGCAGGTTTGAGAAGGGTGAGGGTTAGGGGGAGGGAAGGCAGGGGAAGGAAACTCTAGCCCAGGGGTCCTGGAAACCGGTCCCTGGTTCTACTGGAGCCGGTGGGAGTTTCTGGTGCGCCCTGCACGCAGGAAACTTCTGGTGGACCCCGCTCAAGGGCTCTGTTTCAAGTGCTCACTTGGGAGCAAGGAAACCATGAAAGGAAGACCTGGGGAGCTTTGTTTTGGAAACAGAATGACACAGCCGACTACCGGGGGCGGGCGCCCCTCAGACACTGAGCCCTTTATTTACCTGTGACTCTGACTAACAGAGGTGAGGTGCTGCCCACTTTACGACAGGATGACTAACGGGTCCTGCCTGGACTTGACGCTCGGCCTGTTCGCCCTCCCCATACTTGCGCCGGCCGGGCGGGCGGCGGCCCTGCGAGGAGCCTGAACAAAGCCGCTTGCTAGGAGAGCACCGCCCGGGGCCAGCTCCCTGCAAGTCCCTGGCTGCCCGCGTGCCTCAGCTGGCATGCCCAGCCCCGCGGACCTCCGGGCGCACTGCGAGCAGCCACAGGAGCCCGAAAGGACTTGCCCTGGGACCTTGGTCCGCAGGCTCCATCCTGTGAGCTCTGGTAATTGGTCTTGGCCACATGTTCCCAGCTGTGAGTCTCCTGATCAGCAGGGAGTGCACCACAGGGGAATGCTCCTCCGTGCTCCTCGGTGGTGCTCCTCCATGTTCCTCTTCGTGCTAGGACTGCTGCGCCTGCTGGCCCACTGCTCTCCGCCGTGTGCACACGGTTTCATAGACACTTCCATGGTCTGCCCACACATGAAGGGCTCACTACCAATATCACTAACACAAGGCCCACGTGCGTGGGATGTGGGGGGAAACACACCAAATGCCGTGTGCATGAACGCACGCACACAGCCAGCCCACTCTCACTAATGTATGACCACGATGCACCCATATTTAAAAAACAGAAGTGAAATGGAGAGGTCGGTTGAGGAGCCTCCAACTGACCTCCACAGGGCTGCAGCCTTGTTGCAATCCCACCGACAGTGCATAAGGGTTCCTGTTCCCCCACATCCACCCCAGCGCTTATTAGCATGCTCTTGAGGATTGCCATGGTAACAGGAATCTAACTGATGGAATCTCAGTGTAGTTTTGATGCGCATTTCCCTGATTGCTAAGGATGTTGAACATTCTCATCAGGTGTCTGTTGGCCCTTTCGATTTTTTCTTTTGAGAATTGTCTATTTAGTTCCATTGCCCATTTATTGATCGGGTTATTTCTTTTTCTGGTGTAAAAGGTTTTTGAGTTCTTTGTATACTCTAGATATTAGTCCTCTGTCAGAGAAGTAGCTGGTAAAGATCTCCCATTTTAGCAAAACTCTGTTAAAATATGGACGAGCCAAACCCTGTTCATCCCTCCTCCCTTTACATGTTAATTTGAAAGATCATGAGAACTAACTAACATAACAGGTAGAAACAGAGCAGTTAGTTAACCAGACCTCTTTCTGCATTTATTAATTAAAGTCTGAATAGTATCTCCTTAAATGGCTTGGTGGTAGCAGGAGCCACTTATATTCCTTTAAAATCCACTGTTTGTAGGTCTTCACAGGATTCCTGTGAGATTTTCAGGCCAAGAACAGGCATTGTCCCAATTTTGAATGGAGAAACTGAGTCTCAAAGAGGTTTCGCTTATTTTGCCCAACAATATTTCCTACATGCCCACTAAAGGTAGGGGTGAAACGTCTTTGTCTTTGGGGTACCCCAGAATCTGAATAGAGCATGGGGACTGTTGACCACGCCCACTGCAGTTGGGTGGAGAAAGTGGACACTGATGTTCAAGGGCTCTGCTTCAAGTATTTGACCTAGAAACAAGACACGTCATTCAAACTTCCCTGCAGCACTCCCTGCTCCTCTTCTCCCAGCCACCTTCCCAGCTGTCACCAGGGACCCTACATTGTCCTCTGGTTGGACCACCTCTGGGGGAAAGTGCCCCTAGAGTTGGACCTCCTACCCCTACCAACAGAGCCCCCATGATGGGCCCACCTCATCCCACCTGTCCTCCAGTTCCTGCAGGGATCCTGTCCTAGCCCACAGCCCTGCAGGTGTCAGGGCTCAGAAGATGTGGGGCGGCGGGAATCTGAGGATGCTGCACTGCGACTGGAGGAGCAGTGGTCTAGACAGGACTGTGTAGGCCAACCTGCGAGGACAGCCACAGTCCATACTATCGTTTCTGTGAGAAATTAATCCTACTTCCCAAAACCCGCCTAGAAATGAACTCTGTCTGGATGTATTGATGAGTCACAGAGTCCCCAGAGTCCCGGTGACAGAGACTGAATGAATAGTTATTTTGTCTCAGTGAAGTTGACTGCTTATAAATATTACTTGCCCCAAAGAGACAGGTAACATGGGTAGATTTCGTTTGCTAATTCTTTTTATTTTGGCTGTTTCGTAGGAAGCCAGATCTCTGTCACGCTGTTTCCCCCTGGCCTCTTGCACTGAAACATTGACTGCGCGTGCTGATCTGAAAACCCAGGAGGAGCCAACTTGTGTATTGTACAGGTTGGGCTTTTTTTTTTTTGTATGTTTATTGGTCAGAAACAGATAAGATAGGCTTACATATGTCTGGAAATACAAAGTCCCCTTACTGGTAATTTTTTTAAGAAGCTGGACTTGAATATTCATGTGAAGATCTTGCCCTGAAAATCCTACAAAGTCTCTTCTGTTAAGTAACCACACATGTGACATAATCCAGAGGTCTGCTGAACTTCACGAGGCTTTGCCTAACTGCAGAAAGTAAACGTGGCCACAGAGGCACGGCTGCAGGAGAGCAGGGTAAATGGCGAGCTGACACGCACACGGCCCGCTGAGCTCCAGACTGTTCGTCCATCCAGGATGCCGCGGGGAGCCTTGGGAAATTCAAGCTCATGAAGACTGAGGATCTATTCTATCTGAGCAGATTTTAGCAGAGTTTCCTAAAGCCAGACGATTCTTATAGGCAATCAATCCAGTCCAAAGCCTGAGGAAGTTAACGGTGATGTTATTCAAGGAAAATTTAAAAAATGGCCCATTCTTTGTGTGTGTGTCGGGGGGGGGTACTGGGGATTGAACCCAAGGGCATTCTACTCTCTCAGCTACACCCCCAGCCCTATTTTGTTATTTATTTTGAAACAGGGTCTCACTAAGTTGTAGAGGGCTTCACAAGTTGCTGAGGCTGGCCGCGAAATTGCGACCCTCCTGTCTCAGTCGCCCAAGTATTGGGATTACATGCATGCACCACCACACCCGGCACATTCTTCTAACTCCTAAGATGTCAAATGTAAAGAGAATGCATGTTAGTTTTTGGAAATTTACTGAGAGGTTTGTATCTCCCACCCCCCGCCGTTGCAATAAGGGAACGTGTCAGTCTGTTGCTAATGACACTGGCACACCACTCTACATCAACACTGTAATCTGCCACTCATTAAAATCTCCACTGGTTACCAGGTGTCAGTGGCACATGCCTGTAATCCCCGAACTGGGAAGGCTGACACAAGAGGATCACAGGTTCGAGGCTAGCCTCAACAACTTCGTGAGGCCCTCAACAACTTAGTGAGACCCTGTTTCAAAATAAAAAATGAAAAAAGGACTGGGGTGTAGCTTAGAGGTAGAATGTCCCTGGGTTCAATCTCTAGTACCAAAAAAAAAACCCAAAAAATCCCGTTGTTCTCTTGACCAACCACCCACCGCAGTGGGCTTTTGCAGTCTCTACCTACAGAGATTTCTGTAAGGAGGAAGTTCCTGGTATCCTCAGTCACCATGAGCTTCTTTTTAACATGAAGTTTGACGTTAGTATTAATATTGAAAAAATAATTTTTTAGCCACATATGGACACAGCTGTTTTTTTGGTATAGTTTTGAACTTGAAGTAAATTACACTCTCCTTTAAAAGGGGGCGACTTTCTGCTCCTCCGTTAACACAGAAGTCAAATAATTACAAATTGATGATAAACATATCTAGAACTTTCTTCTCCAGCTCAAAAAACAAGAGATACTGTCTCTGACCTCTGCTCTTATTTAGTCTTCAGTTTTCTAGGATAGAATTTTCATGGGATCCCAAGTATGAACTTAATGCACAAGTACTTTTTAGGTTTCAGTGCTCTCCATTTAGTTTGATAAATAAGAAGAAAAATAGAATAAAAATGCTCCCCAAATTTGAATGGCTCACTCTATGGTCAGAAAACATGCTATAATCAGTCTATCAGATTGTGCAACAATGAAAGGAAAGAGAATATAAGAACGAGGATCGTCTAGGGCAATGAGTGGGGAAGCTTATCTGTTTCCCACTTTTAAAAGATCATGAGCCACTGGTCACCCCACACCATCGAGCACATGAAATGTGAGTAGGCCAACTGAGGATCTAAATTTTTAAATTTCATTCCATTGCTATTTATTTAAAATTCAGTGCCCGTCCTATCAGGGAGGTCTTCTATACAGTGTAAGGGGGTAACAGAAGCTAAAATGGGATTGGTCTGAGCTTTGCAGAAACCATAAAGAGGAGGTGCGAGCTGCGGGCAGAGTGGGCCCAGAGTAAAGTCAATCAAGAGCACTTCTGGAACACTCTCTCTGAATGAGCATAGACCCTGCCCTGAAGTGCCTCTAAGAGACGGCATTTTTCAGAGCATGGCTTATTCAGAAGCCAAAGGGATGGGAAGGAGATGGAAAGGTGTGTTAGCTTTCCACCACTGAGATAAAAAAAATACCTGAGATACCAGCTTACAAGGAGGACAGGCTGATTTTTCTCACTGTTTCAGAGGTTCCAGTCCCTGGTCAGTTAGCCCCTTCGCCTTTGGGACTGTGACGAGTTAGTAAGTCATGTCAGGAGTACATGGCAGAAGTGGTTTCTTTATCTCATAACATCCAGAAAGCAAAGAGAGAGATGGGAAGGGTCCAGGGGCCCAATACCCCTGCACACCACCCAACTTCCTTCCACCAAGCCCCACCACCTCCTAATAACACTACAGGATGGGACCATAGCTTCAACATGCAGGCCTCTGGGAGATAATTAAGATAAAAACTACAGCCTAAGGAGATGCCTTATAATTTGCCAAACAAAATAAGTAGGCAGAAAGGAGGTCAGGATCACATTGGGCTAAAAAGTTTCAGAAGGTTTAAGTAGATAATGAGCAGGGAAGATGTGGAGGGAGGGGGCTCCAGGTCAGTAGAAAAAAAGCCACATGAGCCCCCATACAGAGCAGAAGGAAGGAGAGGCACCATCAGGGAAAGCCCGGGTGCCATGCTGGGAGATTGAGCACTTCTCCTGGAGCCATTAGAAAGACATCCAGACCCAACTTTGGAGAGTGTGTGTCTAATATGGTAGCAGCTGGTTGATTTATAGAAAGTGACGGTATGCTCTCCTGACAGGCTGTCTGAGGCTGGTTTCTTATTTCCTCTCACTATCAAATCTACCACGGCACACTGCCCTCTGATAAGAGAAATCAATGTCTTTCAGTGTGTGTGCAATCACTCTAAGGATGCTTTCATCTTCTCCCTTCTCTTGCACATGCCTATTTACCATTTTCTCTACCTTTTAAAAGTGTTTGGGAGGCTGTAATAACCACAGTTTTGTTGCTGGGCCTGGTCAACGTGGAAAGAAGTTTCTTACAGATAGAAGTATTTGGGGTGACTGCATGAAGGTCAGATCAAAGACCCGGAAATTAAACCAGGAACTCTGCAATTACTGGAAGAAAACATAGGACCAACTTTCCAAGGCTTGCTTAATAAGACCACCAAAGCTCGGGAAATAAAATCTAGAATCAGTACATGGACTGCCACAAGATTAAATAGGCTCTGCACAGAAAAGGAAAAAAACAAGAGTCTGAAGAGAAAGCCTACAAAATGGGAGAAAATCTTTGCTAGCTACTCCTCTGATAGAGGACTGATATCCAGAATATAAAAATAGCTAAAAAAAACCCCAATTTTAAAAATGGGCTACTGAAATGAATAGACACATCTAAAAAGAAGACACACCAACAGATTTATAAAAAAAAATGTTCAACATCATTGGCAATCAGGGAAATGCAAACCTAAATCACCCTGAGATTCCATCTAACTGCAGTTAGAATGTCAGTCATCAAGAACACAAACAATTATAAATGCTGGTTAGGATGGGGGAATAGGAACCCTTATACACTGCTGGTGGGATTGCAAATTAGTACCACCACTATGGAGATCAGCATGGAGAGGTTCCTCTAAAGACTAACAATGGAACCACCCTATGACCCAGCTAGACCACTCCTAGGTATCTTTCCCAAATAATTAAAGTCAGAATACAGTAGTGACACATGCATAGCCCTGTTTATAGCAGCGCAATTCACAATAGCCAGATTATGGAACCAACCTAGGCGTCCATCAACAGATGAGTGTATAAAGAAAATGTGGTCTATACACACAATGGAATTTTACTCAGCCATAAAGAACAACAAAATTATGTCATTTGCAGGAAAATGGCTGGAACAAGAGAATATGATGCTGAGACCAGCCAGTCTCAGAAAGTCAAGGGTTGTTTTCTCTCATATGTGGAAGCTACAGAGAAAATAGGAAACAAAAGGGACTTCAGATAAAAGAAGAGAGGGACCAGCAGAATAATGGAGGGATATGAAGACGGGGAAAAGGAGAACTAATGAAGAAAACAGTTCAAATATGGTTATGTTTGTACATGATGGTATCATTACCAACCTCACTAACATGTGTGGAGAGGAGAGGGAGGGGGATATGAAGGTAAATATACCAAGTGATGTGTGCTGTATTTATGTATCATTTTGCATCTGATGATGATGTGTGATTACAATGCACCACTAAAAGTATAAAAATTACGTTATCACTATATTAAGCTTTGTTCTTCCATTTAAAAATAAAAAAGTGCTTTGGGTGAGAGATGGAGAGGGAGTTATTGTGCACCAAGCACCTGGCTTGCGGTGGCTACTGGACCCCACATCTCCACTTTGTACATGTGAATGTGGCCTCATAAATGAAAGAAACATGAGGAAAATACTCCCCCCTTAAAAAAAAGAAGAAACCGTTTGTCCAAGGACATAGAGCTCATTAGTAGCAAAGCTGGGACTGGAACTCAAATTAATTGGGTAGATTCCAATGCTGTGTAAACCTCAGCAAAGGTTGTCCTGTGCTGTAGCTCACTTGTAGGATGAATGTAACACAAACCTAGAAATGCTGGTATCGGCACACTCACCACCCACACACCACAAAAAACTGCAAGGATCCTTCAAAGCCGTTGCTACCCAGGGGCTCTCCCAGGGCCTCCAGCCTCCAGGGAGTTGGGAGTGGTAGAAAGCAAGCGCACGCCCTTTATGGAACCTCAGGCAGATGTCCAAGAAAGGTAACTGGGTTTTTTTGAAATATTATTCTAATATCATCTGAATTTTTTAAAGTTTTACAGAATAGATGGCAGAGCAGTCTGTTTATTGAGCAAAAGCGCCTCCGCGATAGAACGCTCCTGAGTCGCCACCTTTGTGAGCATCCTCCCAGGACGGACGCGAGGCTGAGCAGGTTCGCCTCCCGCTTCCCTCTGTTTCCCACTCAGACTGGAGGACACGGCGGCAGGGAAGGCCCATCCCCCCACAGCACCAGCTGCCTGCAGCCACGGCCACTGGCTTTCTGGGGAGGACACACGGTAAGAGAAGGGAAAGAAAAGCAAGCCGCCTAGCCTGCGGGTTGGAGGGCGTGTTCATCAGGCCTGGGCGTGGGTCCTCCCCATTTTAGCTCTGTCCCCACCATTTACTGAAAAGATGAGCCCTTAAGGCTCAGACTTTTTGGAGTGACAGAGAAGGGCATCCTACATGGGCACAGTGGCGTCAAATGAATGACAGATTATCATTCCATAGGCCACCTTCAGTCCTTGTGACCAGCAGGATCCCAAGAGGAGCTTGCACTTGTCCGCCATGGTGGACGGCGCCGGGCTGGAGTGCACACGCACACCTGCAGGGCTGCTACACGTAGACTCCCCTCACCTCCCGGCCCCTGTGAGCACCGCAGCCCTCTGGAGAACTTGAGTGCTGCCTTTCCTTCCCAGCTTGTCCTCGGGGTTTCTTGAACAGTCGTGATGCTGGTAAAATGTCAAATGCTGTTTTCCTTGGCAGACACAGAGCCTGGGGGCGGAGGAGAAAGGAACATTCCTACCACCCTTCCAGCATTGCAGGGGACACCTGGGTCACGTCGCAGGGATACTGAGGGGCGCCTGTAGACCTGTCACTCTGGCCAGCCAAGGACGACTTCCTTCCCACATCACAACAGGACTCCTCAAGGAAGCCCTGGCCCTCCACAAATCATCAGGCTTTGCCTCCACCATTTGGACTTAAAACCTTTTAAATAATGGAAGCCCAGAATGAAAGCAGGTTTAAAAGTAGCTGAGGGGAGATGGAGCCCTGGTCTAAGTGGCACTGGAGACCTCTGTCATGTGTGTCTCGCCCTGCAGCACTGGATTTTCTGGGAGTCTGCCTGTTTGTGGAAGACACCGGGGCATTGCCTAAGAGCTCAGCGCGGCTAGTGTGTTTAGTTCCCGACAGCCTTTATTAACCCTACTCAAGGGATTCTCTTAACTTCTTGTCCTCTGTCCTTTTGCACGAATGCTTCCCATTGGAATTTGCCCTTGATATGTTGTACCTTTCAAAAATCTCAAAGGGAGGCAGGCACAGTGGTGCAGGCCTGTAATCTCAGTACTTAGGAGGCTGAGACAGGAGGATCACAGGTTCAAGGCCAGCCTCGACAAGTTAGTGAGGTCCTCAGAAATGTAGTGATACCCTGTTTCAAAATAAGAAAAGTAAAAAGACAAGGGGTGTAGCTCGGAGGTAGAATGCCCCAGTACAAAACCAAAACACAAAATCTAAAAACAAAAACTTAAACGAAAAGTCCTCTCATTCCTCCTTTAGCAACTTAAGTACAAAGTTAGCCACTGAGTATGGTCAAAGGCTGCTCTGAGTAACTGTTTCTGCCATCTAAAGAGATAAAGAGAGCTTTCTTTTTTTTTTTTTGGTTATTTATTTATTTATTTATTTATTTATTTATTTATTTATTTATTTTGTGGCACTGGGGATTGAACCCAGGGTCATTCTACCTCCAAGCTACACCCCCAGTCCTATTTTATTTTTATTTTGAAACAGGGTCTCGCCAGGTTGATGAGTCTCACTACTTGCTGAGACTGTCTTCGAACCTGTGATCCTCCTGTCTCAGCCTCCCAAGTACTAGGATTACAGGCATGAGCCACCATGCCCAGCCTGAAGAGAGCTTTCTGGACATTCTTCATGTGCACCTTGGTGAGGAGGTTGATGGGGCCAAGGACAAGGCACGGTCTCCCCTTTCACTCCAACAGCCCAAAGGATCCGCCAAGAGAATCCTGCCCAACCCCACTCCTCTGTCCCACAGGTGCAGCAGGTTAGGTGGATGGCCAGGGGTTCCATCCAATTTACTCCATGTCCATAAAACGGCAGGGCACTGAACCTGACCCCAGTGCGCTCATCTGCATGGGAAACCAATTGAGGACATCATAGTAAGACGCTGAGCTCACGAGGACCCATGCCAGTCCCTGCACAGTGCCACCATGAGCTGTAAACAAGCTCTCTCTCTTTCTCCTCTCTGTTTTCCGCCATGATTCCCTAAGGACTTATGGCCCCAGTTCCTGCTGGGTGGCCAGTGTAAATGGATTGTGTGTATGGACTGGAGTCTCCACACCCATAAGCAATTGAACCTTCCTTCCTCCAAGTTCTATTGTGCCAGGTCTTGGCTCACAGTGGTGAGATGATGACCAAGACACCAGCACAAGTCCACACCTGCTCTCCCGGTGGCCACAGAGGGCAGCACGGCTCCCATGGGGCATGTAGCACTAACCCTACATCCTCCTTAACAGTGCGGTCGGGGAACAGACCATATCAGTGTCACAGGGACACCACGGGCTGCTCTGCACTCCCGGTTATTCCCATTAGCCTATGGGACTCCAGAACAATGACGGCGTGGCTTCCCTGACTCTGTGCTATTCAGCCAAAAACACACAGTGTGGTCCAAAGGCTCAAATTGTGTGTTATTGGACTCACCCAGCACTGTGGGCTGCACCTCATACCCTTTCGGGATGAGTAGCATGGAGGAACACCTGTAGGTACACAATTCAACCTCACTTCCTGCCCCTCACAGCATGTCCCACACACAGCTACATCAAGCCGTGGAAAGACATGAGGAATATTAAAGGCATATCACCAACGGTGAGAAGTCAATCCAAAGAGGCCACACACTTTAGGATCACAACTATACAACACTCTGTAAAAGGCAGAAGTATGGCGACGGTAAGAAGATCTATGGTTGACAGTGGCAGGGAGGAATGAACAGGTCACAGAGGTGTTTCAGGGCAGTGAAGACATTCTGTATGATACTGTACCCACACCCAGAGTGAGCCCCAACATGAGCTATAGACTCAGTGACCTTGTTGTGTGAAAGTGGGTTCATCCACTGTAAGGAAGATACCCCTTTTGGGGAGGGAAGCTGACAGTGGGAGGCCATGCCTGGGGGGGCAGGGAGTATACAGGAACCTCTCCACCTTCTGTTCAAGTTTGCTGGGACCTAAAACTCCTTTTAAAAATAAAGTGTATTTACATCAGGCATGGTGGCACACGCTTGTAATCCCTGTACTTGGGAGGCTGAGACAGGAGGATCCGGGTTCATGGCCAGCCTCAGCTACTTAGTGAGGCCCTCTGCAACTTAGTGAGACCCTGTTTCAAAATAAATAATAAAAAATAGGGCTGGGGTTGTAGCCCGGAGGTAGAATGCCCCTGGGTTCAATCCCTGGTACTAGAAAAAAAAAAAGAAAATAAAGTGTATTTTAAAAAGGCAGTAGTGTTCTACTAGCCACCTTTGTTTTCATTAAGATGGAGCCAGTAATAATAATAAACGATTATTGAGTCCTATGTACAAAGCCCTGTTCTGCTCCTATGAACCCTATGAGATAGTTAATATTCCTATCTCCAGATTACAGAGGAGAAACCTGAGGTGTAGGAAGGTTGTCATTTTCTCAAAGCTACACATTCCTAAGCGACCAAACAATGGCTTTGAAGATAGAAGAGTAAGGCCCTCCCAGAGTGAGGTGCACTGTCCCCTCAGCCTTGAAGATTCTTGTCTCTTATGAAGACCCCTGTCTTAGTCCATTTTCCGTTGATATAACACACACACACACACACACACACACACACACACACACACACAGAGTCATGGATGACCACATGCTATCTCTTTGCTGGTTCATTCCCCACATTCATTTGCAAGCTTCCTGCAATACACCCCACATATTCACACTCACAACCAATTTCATTCTCCCCCCCCTGCCCCGCTACATACACACTTCAGGTTTCAGAAGGGATGGTTGTCCAGAGGAGAGAGGAGCAGGAGTAGTCCCCAAAGAGTCAGCCTCTAGGAGGCCAGGCCCAGTGAGCCAGCTGGGACTCAGAAGATAATAATTTGGACAATAACAGTTGGTAGACACCACCCTGCATCAAGCACTGCTCTGAGCGCTCTGCATGTATCTTCTTGTTCAACGTACACAACAACCCCATGCAGGAGGAATCATTAGCTCCTCATTATAGACTGAAGAGTGGAGACACAGAGGGTTAAGTCACCTGCCCAATGCCGCCCAGCTAGTACGCGATGAAGACAACATCCCATCCCATGAGTCTGACCCACGATCTTTTTGCCTCCATTTTTATTGAAGTATATTTGACAAATACAACATGTATATATCTAAGGTATACATCATGATGTTTTGATATATGTATATGTTGTGAAATGATTACCTCAACCAACCTAATTAACACATCACCTCATCTCGCATAGTTATCATTGTGTGTGTGTGGTAAGAACACTTAAGAGCTGCCCTCTGGATGAATTTCAAGCACACGATACAGTATTATTGACTCTAATCACCATGCTGTACACTGTTCCAGAATGTATTCACCCTGATTTGCTGAGTCTTTGTGCCCTTTGGGCAAGGCCCCCCACTCCCTTACACACACCTCGCATGAACACCACCCACATTCTGCCTCCTTGAGCTTCCTTTTCTAGATCTACAGGGATCTTCTGGGACTCCTGTCTTCTTTTGTCTGATCCACCTTACCTAGCACAATGTCCTCCAGGTTCATTCCCTTTGTTGCAAAGGCAGCATTTCCTCCTTTTTTATGGCTGAATAGAAATCCACTCTGTGTGTGTGTGTGTGTGTGTGTGTGTGTGTGTGTGTGTGTGTGTGTATCACATCTTTCCATGCATGCATCCACCTAGAGGCAGGCTGATTACGGGTCTTGGCCTTTGAGAATAGTGTTTCAATAAGCATGGATATGCAGATGTCTCTTCAATATACTGACTCCATTTCCTTTGGTTAATATACCTAGAAGTGGGATTGGGGGCTCATATACCAGTTTTACTTTTACATTTTTCTCTTTCCCATAATGGCTATACCAAGTTACATTTCCACCAACAATTTAAAAGGGTCCCCTTTTCTCACATCCTTGGCCAACGCTTGCCTTTTCTCTTCGTTAAAAATACTTGTATTGGTGCATCGTAATTATACATCGTATTGAGGTTCAACGTGATACATTCGTACGTGCAACGTCACTCGGTGTGTTTCCCTTTGCGCCCTCCCCTCCCTCCCCCACCTCATTCTTACTGGAGTGAGGGGAGATCTCTTGGGGTTTCATTTCCATATCCCTAATGATTAGTGATGTTGAAAATCTTTTCATAGATCCGTCGGGCATTTGTATGTCCTCTTCTGAGAAATGCCAAATTTTATTTTTTAATTCTTATAAAATTCAGGAATACTCAGTGTCACAAATCAGATGATGCAAAAAGATTATGAAGAAAAATAGCAGACTCTGTCAGATCCTGCCCTCTTCACCCCAGCCTCATTGCTAAGGCCAACTATTTTAAATGTTTCCTGTCTTTGTTATTTTTTCTTATTTTTCTTGATGGTTATCTCCACAAATCTAGATAATATACACATTGCCCTGTTTCTTGATTTATAGCTTTAGGCAATATTTATTGACTTTCCTGAAGCACGTGAGAATTAAGCTCATTTATACTCCCACTTCCTTCTCAATTTTGAACTGTATATGTTAGTTTTTCCCCTGATTACGTGTATCTAAATGTCTATTTCCTTTCTCATTCATTTGCAGGCTGTACTTCTTGACTTCTCTTCCACACAATAGGATAAGCTAAGTGTCAAAGTCCCTACTATTCCCCCACCCATTCCCACCCCACCCTGTGCCCGGGACACAATTTCTTTTACATTCAATTCTGTACCAAAATCTAATAGTTACTACTTTGATCATGGGTGGATACAAAGATCGAAGACCAATAAACAGCATGTGCAGTATTAAAATTGTATAAATACTGCTATGGGAACCCTTAGTTGGCCAGAAATTCTTTCTCTGATTTATAGTATCTCAAGATCTGGGCCACTCAAATCATACTATTTCTGTCCCCAAGATCAAAAAAGGGTTCTCCCTTCTAAAAGTGTTACTTTCTTGAACATTCCATATCTTGGTTTGCTCCATATGTAAGCAACAGCTTTCTCATGCAGGTTTTCTTTATCTAAAGTTCTCATTGCTTTCTTTTTACTCGCATCATTTGCTTTTATTGCTGCTGCACATTTTCCTAAGCTCGAATCATGCTTTCTGTTTCAGTGAGCTCCTTTCTGTCCTGCGGAGCCCCCTTCTGAAGATCCCTACCTCCTACTCTTCATCTTGCAAGACCCCTTCTGAGCGCTGAACATCAGTGTCTTCCAGACACTTCCTGCCACTGCACTTCTGAGTTAGAGCTCCTATTTCCTGTATATGATGTCTTCCTCTCCCTTTATTGTATTTTCTTATTTTGTGGAAGTTCATCTTCAACTGATTCCCAAGAGACGATGCATGCAGCATACAGCGTAAATTTTCTAAGTACTTGTGCATTAAAAAAAAAAGCTATTCTGCCCTGATACTTCATTCCTACTTCAATGTGAAAGCATTTTTAAATACCACCTCTGTATCTTTCTTTCTCCATAGCTCCATTTTGTACTGAAGTCTTTATCCCACTAAAACAAGACATTCTGGCTAAGAGTTATTATCCTTGTGAAGGGAAGAGATTGAAAAAATGCATGGGAAAAAGAAAGGGTCTTACTGGCTTTGGATTTATATCTACTTAAAACCCAATGATAAAATTTTGGCTTTTTCTTTATATATACATATATGCACATATATACTACATATATACTATAAACATATACTATACATGTACATACATATATGCTATATATATACTGAAATATAGACAGTATATAATATAGATGTATATTATATATGTAGCATACATGTACACTGTGTATAGTACATATGTATATATATGCCTGCATGTACACACATACATGCATATATACAGACATGGCAATGAGTGGTCTTAAGACAGTGTCTTCTGTCACAGAGCCAGTGTGCACAGGTGCCGGCGTCTGTCACATGGCTGCTCAGTTTCCTCTTGCACTACTTGGTTCTAGTGCTCCATTCAGCTGCTGACTTGGAGCCCTGGGTCCTTCCAGGAAGCTTCCTCTTGAGCCCCAGAGAGGCTCTTGTGAGGCTGTCCTGCCTCCCCATTCCTCCTGGGTTTCCTTATGGATGGAGGGGGCTCATAGGTGAACGATCTGCCCGCCCTGCCCTGCCCTGTCCTGCCCCTCTTCTCCTGGTGGTCTTGAGTGATGCCTTAGGCCTTCCCCTGCAGTCAGTTAACAGAGGTCTCTGGAGGAGCAGAAGAAGAAAGAGCAATTGTGCCTAGGCTCCATTTTTAACCCACACCCCTTGCCTCTTGCTTCTTGCTTTTGTTTTGCAATTCCATGACCTCAAGGACTTGAGACAGTTTATACATCAAGAAATCCACCTAGATTTTTCACAACTGCAGAAAGAGAAAACAAAAATAATTTCGAAGTACACAAGTTAATTTTTTTATCTTGCCTTTTAACCCTCCAATTAAATTATACATCAGTATTAACTACACAAGTGCAGTTGGGATTTGTTCCAAGTAGAGTATCTTGTATTTTCTTTTGGTTTTTTTTTGCGGTACTGGGGATTGAACCCAGGGGCATTCTACCTCTGAGCTACACCCCCAGCCCTATATTTTATTCTTTATTTTGAAACAGGGTCTTCAATAAGTCACGGAGGGCCTCACTAAATAGCCAAGGCTGGCTGCGAACCCGGATCCTCTGGTCTCAGCCTCCCAAGTACTGGGATTACAAGTGTGCACCACCACGCCCGGCTAGTATCTTATATTTTAATGCAATCAAATTTTAGATTGGTCAAAACACAAAAGTAAGTCTCTGAATTACCTCTGATGAGACATGAACATTTCATGGTTATTTGTCGGGGCATCAGTCTCTCGGGGCCAGCCCGAGGGTCTGATGCGATGCTGAAAGGGGGGCAGACACCGAACGGCCCGAAAGACACATACCTCGGACCGGGAGTCATGTCTGGCAAGATCTCGTTTATTAGAAAGCCAAATCCCTCCTTTATAGTAGAGGCAATACAGGAAACTC
>PVJS01013929.1:0-28238 GCA_004027185.1 Glis glis
AGCTGAGCCTGTCACTGACTCAAAAGTGAGTGTGAGCCAGGCGTGGTGGCGCACGCTTGTATTCCCAGTACTTGGGAGGCTGAGACAGGAGGATCACAGGTTCAAAGCCAACCTCGGCAACTTAGCGAGGTTCTCAACAACCTAGTGAGACACTGTTTCCAAAAAAAAAAAAAAAAAAAAAAAGAAAGTGAGTGTGGCCTAACAGCTGACCAGTGGCAATTGACAGTGTTCACGGGAAGTGAAACTCAGAAATCTTCATAGGGTCAGTTACAAGGAAGGACCTGAGAAGGACCATCTAAAACGTGGCTGTGGTTTCTACAGGCCCAGTACGTGGGAGGCTGAGACAGGAGGATCGCAGGTTTGCGGCCAGACTCAGCAACTCAGCGAGATCCTGTTTCACACTAAAAAATAAAATAGGGCTGGGGGTGGAGCTCAGAGGTAGAACACCCCTGGGTTTCAATATCCAGCACCAAAAAAAAAAAAAAAAAAAAGAGTGCAATTTGAGCCAGCATGGTGGTGACACAGGCCTGTAATCCCTGTACTTGGGAGGCTGAAACAAGAGAATCACAGGTTCAAGGCCAGTGAGTGCTACCTCACTGAGAACCTGTTTCAGTATTTACGTGGGAGAGGCTGGGGTTATAGCTCAGAAGTAGAATGCTGTTGGGTTCAATCCCTAGTACCAAGGGTGGGAGGGGAGTGCCCTTTGAGGTGAGGTTTTCTGGCTTTATTTCCATCTCTCACTTCTTGCCCCTGTAACAAGACCTGAGAGACCCCTCATCACATGAAGCAGATGCTGAATATAACTCTGCTTCCTCTGAAGAGCAAAGGCTGTCAAAGCTGGAGTAAACGGTGTGGTAATTCTAAGCACTTTTTCACTTGTGAGGTAGTGCTGTGATGTATGAAGCTGGAGACCTTTCCTGGCTCTTTCAGGACTGCGCTGTGGTGGGGATTTTCCTTTTGTCCAGGAGGCTCATGCTTACACCACAGGGGCAGGCTGCTAGATGGCAGGAGTCACAGGCACTTTGAAAAACACTGTGCCCCACCCATATCTGTTAGTTGGTATCTTTGTTCTGGTACTTATTTCAACAAACTCAGTGGTAACTGCTGAGATTTCTTAAAAGTGAGCATGTAAAAATATTAACAATAACATCAACAACAATAACAATACTAATAGCTTTTCTGCAGCATTAGAATTAGAAATTAGAACAAGAAAATAAGGTCTAAAGGTTTAGTTATTTAGTTAGATGTGTCCCCAAAACACCTAGAATTCACATTTTATATTTCTGTAATGGATAGGATCCTCTAGAGTTAGTTTCAGATCTTGAGGCCTCTGGGAATATTGAAGTGAAACCAAAATTCAGTTAACACCAGGTAATATTTTGAGGGCAAATCAACAAAAAGCCCCCCTCCTTCCATCCTTCTTACACTTATCAATAGCATAGGATCCTCTTTCCATGTCTTTTTAAAACGGAGAAATCCTAAGAAAGCCCTGGAACTCCAGGAGCTCAGGCTCTCAGTCAAGGGCAAAAGATAGCATAAGCCACAACTTGGGACTGCTGAAATCTCTCATACACGCAGCAGTTTCCGGTCTTGACAGTCTCACCTGCTTGCCACATCCCCTGTGCAGCTGCAGCACTGGGGGACCCATAAATAAACCACAGAAACAGCGGAGCAGAGCAGTCTGTCTGAATGCATGTGTCTAAGGGCCAAGCCTGCCTTGGGGAAACCAGCTGTGAGCATCTAACAAGGAAGAACAAGAGATATTACGTTTACAAAACAAGGAGAGATCTAACATTAGGAAAAGAAGGAACTTGTTCTCTAGGTGACAACTTGCTTAATCCTTGTTCCTCACACTCATTTAAGAAGGCTTTGGTGAAGGGATTGATTTCTTTTTTTGTAGCTGTTTTTAAAAGCAACAGATACAAAACTATAATTAGAAAAAGTTATACCCTATTCCACAGTACCACCCTTAGAACATACAGCTTAGGTTCTGAATCAGTTCACAGAGGCTAGAAGTGTCGAGGCTAGCAGCTCAAAATTAATGAGAACAAGAGTAACTCCTCTATCTACGTCACATCTTATTTTAAGTTGACCTGGCCCTAGGTCAAAGGAAACCCTTTGGATGTGGTGAGCGAGAGATGCACTCAGCAAGCAGTTTTTCCTTTTGAATTGCATGTGAAGGCTGGAGAAGTCTTTCCATCAATCTCAAAATGAGCCCTTGAATCCAGCCTGAACTGGGACCAGAGAGAATTGGTTGGAACAGAAGCTAGTGATGGATCTAGATGGGCCAGTTCAGGACTGAACTGTACAGTCCAGAACTGGCCCATGCTGGTGCCAACTTTGATCTGCCCTGACCTTCCACTTTAGTAACTAGAGCAGGACAAGAGTTGGGGTGAGCCAAAAAGTTTCAGATGAAGTACACTGGCCTTCAATGGAGCTAGGGAGGAAATCCTTCAGAAATGCCAATAAATGAATAAATAAATAGAAATGAAAAAGAGTACTAATCCTGGAGATGCCCTGGCAAAAGAAGAGAATGTCCTTTTCTCTCACCACGAAAAAGATCCTATCACGCCAGTATCCAAGCCAATTTTCTAAGAAAAAAAAGATAATGTTCCTCTGTGGCTCTGCCAGGTACTTAGAACAAGCAAACCTCACATTCCCTTCCTCTCTCCTGACAGACTTCAGAGAAGTCTTGAAAGGATAAAGGAAACGTGGCCTGGGCTGGGAAAAGTTAGGCTCTTGGGGTCTCACTGGGTGATACACTGCATGTCAGCTCGCAAAGAGCATGGCTGATACCTGATCTCTACATTACGGCTCTTACAGGTCTTTGGTTAAGAACTGACTTATCTTCTTGGGCTTCTTCTTTTGTACCTATACATGTCTTAAGAGATGCACATTCTCAGGTAGCCATAACTGCTCACTAACATTCTTTGTGGTTAGGTAAAATGTGCCCATACTCTGCCCACTGGAAAACATATACACATGGTCCCACGACTTTTGGCCAATGGCTCATAGCTCACGAGTCCTAGGGTGCAAGACTCCCTTTAGAACCTCAGAAAACTGTACCTGTCATCAATAGAGTCCACCTTTTCTTGGATGCGATCCGAATTGATGTTGCCATCGCTCACCAGCCTCCGGCCCGTCTCCACGACAGCATTGATCTTCTCCTCATTGGCATCCATGGTGGTCATGAAGTCCTCTTGTTTTTTAATAGCTGCTTCAGCTCCTTCCAGCGTGGTGGGCATTTCAGTATGAGCCAAAACATACTCCTTTATTTTAAAAGAGAAAAAAAAAATAATAGTGGGATAACAATTAATGAAAGAATACCTTTTCCTATGTTCTACATTTCCATGAAACATACTTCACTGCACTTAAATGAAATAATCTACTGAATCAGAAAAAATTAAAGGTTGGGGGGCAAAAAACCCTAGTGTTACTCCATAAGTGACCAAATTTCCCTAAGTGGTTAAATGCTCTAAATTTTTTTCCCTAAAGTAAGGAAAGTATTCAAAGCTTTCTGTGTCAGTCAAGCAGGATCTCTCAGGCTCACTAAGCCAAGAGCAGCATTCCCTTCATACTCTCTTTTAGGAGAACTTAATGACCCTGATGTTAGCAACCATTCTCAGCTATTTCTCTTTCTCTCATCTCTGCATTGTGTCCCTGGGTGAAGTTCTTAATTCTTCTAAGAGCAAGATCCATTCAATTAAAAAAAAGTCCTCGCTATATCCTTTAAATTATATTAATACCTCACAAAATGTTGCCAATTACATGAGATAAGAGGACATAACGCAGACTAAGAGGTCCTCAGTGGTATGAAACGGAACCATACAGTGCATGGCAAGACGGCTTCCTGGGAAATCTTCATTTCCTGTTCCCTACACTGCGATGGATTTCAATGTCTTGAGTCAGGAAAAAAACAGAATCTGTCTCTAAATTATCTATCTAATTTCATACAGGTGTAGTTTAGATCAGCTGCCCTCACAGGAAGGAAGCAAAGGCAATGACGAATGTTACCTGGTTGTTGAGAAAGGCCTCGGCTTGCTTCGTGTCCCTAAGGAACTGCTGGTAGGCGTGGGACTGGGAGAGGAGATTCTGCCTGTTCTCCCACATTTTGTGGAGCTCATTCCATCCAGTGTCCAGGGCCTGCAGCCGCTGCCGCAGAAACATGTACTGGGCATCGGTCTGTCCCTGGGTGACCATCTCACCCATGTCCCTCATCTTCTGGTAGTCCTCCTCATAGTTGTCGATCTCGTTCTTGATGTTTTCGTGCTGCGTGAGCAGCTTCTCTGCCTCAGTCAGGGTATTGGGCATGTCCTCTGAGGCGATGGCCGTCTGTGTCCTGGACAGCCAGGACTGGAAGTCATCCAAGTCCCGCAGGAACTGCTGCAGCTTGCTGGCCTCTCCCAGGGAGGCCTCTCGGTTCTTCAGGGTGGTCTTCATCTCCTCCCACACGTCGCTGATCTCGGCCAGCCGAGACAGGATGGCCTGAGCCTGGTCAGGGTGCTCAGACTCCAACTTCTCCGCCTCCTTCTGCAGGTCGCTCAGCTTCGCCTCGATGGCCACCAAGTCTCGCTCCATGCCAGTCAGCTTGCGCTGCAGGGCCATGACGCCAGCCAGGTCATTTCCCAGGTCCTGAGTGGACTCAATAACTTTGGTCTTTTCCCGAATCCAGGATTTGGTTTCATTGCACTCGAGGTGGTAGTTCTGGATGCTCAGGGCAGACAGAAGAGCATCCTTCTTCCTGTCAACCAGTTCTCTGAACTGACTCCACCTGTGAGTGCAGGGGCGGCATGGAAAGGAGTCTGAATTGATGACTAGATACCAAAATGACCAATGATGGTTAAAGTTGCACAATTTTCTTCCTTCATCTTTGCTTTTTTTCGATACTGGGGATTGAACCCAAGGGCATTCTATCTCTGAGCTACATTCCCAGCCATTTTTATTTTTTACTTTGAAACTGGGTCTCCCTAAATTGCTGAGGCTGGCCTCGAGATCCTCCTGTCTCAGCCTCCCAAGTACTAGCATTACAGGTGTGTGCCACTGTGCCTGGCTCCATTGGTGCTGTGATTACATGCTTTTTGAAAAAATCATCTCACTCAGTAAATGGAGATCAAATATTATGGCAATGGCTCCGGGGTGCAACAGAATCTGGAAAAGCCTGACACAAAGATACTTGTGACAAGCTCCAACATGAGCACTCACGACACAACCGTCCCGCAGAGTCCCTCAATTCAGATCTGCTGTACACATTCTACTGGTCTCCAAACTGCTCCTAAGGAATGTTTCCCAAACCCAGAGGCTCATGGGAACCTTCAGAACTGAGGTCAACTGTCCACACAACCTACTCACAAAGTGCTTGCTCAACAAAAAGGTTAAGACCAGGACAAAGGTCTACTCTGACAATGAGGACTTTCATTGGTAAATCAGAATCCTGTTCCAGAAATCATTTAAAAAGGGATAGCACAGGTACCACCTTCCACAAAGCTGGGTACAGCCCTAACTTCAATGTGAGGAGGGGTAGGTGCCGGGCTGACTTGGCTCATCCCCCCGCTCAAAATGATGTGTCGCCCGACCCTGAGAGCCACTTCTTGCACAACAAGGATGAGGACATGTCGAAAGGCAGATGCCAACGCCATGACATCAGTGCCTCAGTGCCAGTGAGCATGTGCAGGAAGTTCCTGGAAGCAAGGCTCAGTGAGCGGCCTCACCTCCCGGCCCCACGCGCGGGCAGCTGGCGGGCTGCGGCCTCATGCTCACCTCGTGTTGAGTTTGTCCTGCTGGGCTTTGATCTCCTTCTCACTGGGGTGGCCGCTGTGCATCAGCTGGCGTGCAATCTGGTTCACCACTGCAACCCGGGATGCCTGGTTGTTCATTTCTGGCTCCAGGCTCTCAAATCTAAAGAGGCAATTCAAGAGTGGTCACCTCCATGGCCACTAGTGGTCACCAGGGGTCAGCAAGTGACCCTCACACCCAGGTGGCGAGCCCCGCTCACCTGTGCTGGATGACCTCCAGGTCCTCCAGCTTCTCTGGGATCTGCATGTTGTTGAGCCACTGCTCCTTCTCGTCGATCCAGAGCTCACAGGCGTCAGCTTCGCTGAACATCTTGTACAGGGCCAGGGTGTCCTGCAGCGCCTGCTTCCTCAGCCGTGTCAGCTCTGCCACCTCCTTGTACCGCTCCTCGATGCCCGCCAGTCTGCCCCTCACCTCCGGAGACTCCGAGTGCTCCTGGGGGAGGGCGTTGGCTTGTTCGTGCAGTGAATCAATGGTGGGCCTGTAGTTGGTGATCTCTTCTGCCACATCCTTGTGTTTTTTGACCAAAGACTGTGTGGAGTACTCATCGTGGCCCACGTCACTGCTGGAGACGATCTTGAGGATGTCTAGCATCCAGGCATCGATGTCATCGGCATCCGCCTGGAATTGGTGCAGCAGGGAGGCTTCTTCCAGGCGCTTCTTTCGAATGGCCGAGAGCTGCTCTAGGTTGGCCCACTGCTCCCGGATGTAAATGATCCTCTCACGGATCTTTTCTGACCCAAAGTGTTCCTCTGTGATCATGTCTTCACCTTCCTTGATGGCCTGCTCAAAGTGACCACTGCGACCACTCATCTCGTCTTCAAATGCCCGGTGCTTGCTGAGCAGGCGCATGACGCTGGTCAGGTCTTTCCCGTAATCGTCAGAGGACAGGATCTTCTCCTTCTCCCGTATCCAGCCTTCCTCTTCTGCCATCTCCCAGAAGAACTTCCAGAGGCGACGGGACTCTTCGAGGCGCGCCCGGCGCTCGGCCGCCAGCTGACAAAGTTCTTGATAGCAGAACTCCATGTGGGCCACGCGGTCTCGGATCACCTGGGGGTCGCAGGGCTTGTAGCCTGTTTAACACAAGGAAGGAATGTGGGTGCCTGACAGAGTTGAGCAAAAGTTCCTGCTCGTTTGCGGGCGGTAAGCTACACACCGTGCTCTAACTGTTGACTACCAGTTCCATTCTCTGGGCAGGGCCATGTGAGGCGGCCATGGAGTACCTTTTAGATCTAAGATCGTGACTGGAACGGGATGGAAGGGCAATGGTATGCATTGTTCTTTTGGCCAAAACATAGATAAAGTGGTCACTTATGAAGCAAAAAAGCACATGAATCACATAAAAGAAACAGCATTTAGTTATTTCTAAAAATATTAAGAAGAGTGGGCGTGGTGGTACAAGCTTGTAATCCCAGTACTTGGGCGGCTGAGACCAGAGGATCCGGGTAGCCAGCCTCAGCTACTTAGTGAGGCCTCCGCAACTTAGTGAGACTCTGTTTCAAAATAAAGAATAAAAAATAGGGCTGGGAGTGTAGCTCGGAGGTAGAATGCCTCTGGGTTCAATCCCCGAATCCCCGGTACCGCAAAAAAAAAAAAAAAAAAAAAAAAGGAAGCAAGGCCAAATCTTTCTACACATCCTCTAAACAAGAGGCAAATTTTTCTACACATCCTCTAAACAAGAGGCAAATCTTTCTACACATCCTCTAAACAAGAGGCAAATCTTTCTACACATCCTCTAAACAAGAGGCAAATCTTTCTACACATCCTCTAAACAGGATGTGACCAGGTGTGAAAGCCATGCATTGCTCGAGTAGCCAAACCAGGTTGTTGTGATCTGGTCTATATTGAGCGTGGTCTGGCAGAATTTCACTGCCAAATGTCAAGCCACTCAAAACCAAGCAGAATTTGAATTTTTAAGAAAAAGATGTTGTCTATTTCAGAAAAATGAGATTGTCAAGTGTGCAGAAGGCCACTCCACTGCATCTCATGATGTGGAAGCAGACAAACCTACCAGAAACCCACAATAGTGCAGCAATTTTAAACGCCCCATGCCACACACCACTTCTGTAGAGATGGCTCTCTCATATCAAGCAGGGAATGTTTGGAAAGGTGTACTCTTACCTTCCCCATCTGTGGCAAACTTCTGGGCGGAAGCATTGACACCTCTTACACGCTCTGCCTGAATTCCAATGTCCGCTTCAACCAGGGCATGTTTCTGTAACAGGTCTTCCACGCCCAGCAAGTGTTTGCCATAGTCTTGAGACAGTAATAGCACCTGTACACAATAGGCAACAGAAAATACATCTGTGAATACACCCTTGACTTTTATCATCACATTATCTTTGGACAAGCACAGAGCCAGGAACTGGGCCACAGCTTCCCTCCAGCTTGCCACTGATCCCACGCCTTTAGGAAAAGATGATGGCAAACAAACCATAACAAAATGAAACAAATCTGAAAGCCAACATCAGGAGAGACATAATACACTAAACAGCATCCACCTTATCTGCCTTGGGAGCCAGGCGTGGTGGTACATGCCTGTAATCCCAGTACTTGGGAGGTGGAGACAGGAGGATCACAGGTTCGAGGCCAGCCTCAGCAACACAGCGAGATTCTCAGCAACCTAGTGAGACCCTGTTTCAAAATAAAAAGGGTTGGGGGTATAGCTCGGAGGTAGAATGCCCCTGGGTTCAATTCCCAGTACTCCCCCAAAAAAATCATCTACCTTGGAATAAAGAGACCAAATTCACAATAAGAAGTACAGAAGAGAAAAAAAAATGAGAGGTGGAAGACCTTTATGAAGGATTCCAAAATGTAAGCTGAGGCTTCAAGAAGAAAGTGCTACAGCAACACTGTTCAAGAAGGAAAAAGAGATAACAGTTTTGTTCACTTCAAAGTTCACTCTCAAAAGTTGCTAGCATCTTGAGTGAATGCTTTTCTTCCCTTGGGAGCTTACTGGTATACCTGTATGATACTTATTCAGTAGGAACAGGGTCAGGTGATCAGGTACCTGTCATGTCTAGGAAACCCCACACAAGGTCTTGGGTTTAAGTTTGAACCCACTGACATTTTCTTTTGTTTCTTCCATCAATCAAATTTTTTTTCTTTTATCATCAATTGTCCTACATCCTCTCCAGATGGAATTTCTATGTCACTCTTATATTTCTGAGGAAGTTTCTGGCCTGACCTGAATTATAAAGTGCATGATGATTTGTAAAATGAAAAGTATCTCTTTGCTAAATTTTACGAACATTTCTATATTTTAAGATGTCAAGACAGACCATAACTAAGAACATTATAAATTTGGGACAATAGAAGGGGAAAACTGATGGTATCAGGTGCCCTTGCCCCTCTGCCAGAAGAGTTCAAGAGGCAAGCAAGAGATGAGGGTTGCCATCCAAGGAAGGAAATCTTTTGTATAAGATCAAGTTTGGGAACACAGTGTGCTGAGAGAAAGGAGACTTCACAGGACTGTCTACAATCTGCTCTATTCTATTCTATGTACAAGGCTAAAAGCCTTGCAGATGGAGAACTGCTTGGCATGGATGAGTGTTCCATGGCCTGCATCAAAGGACACGAGGAGGTAAGGAGCTACGGCGTAATGGCAGGACTCTTAACTGGGTAGGGAAAGCTTGGAAATCTATGCTCAGAGCTGTCAATAATGGAAGGAGAAGCACAAACCAGCATTAACAGCCATCACCATGCAGACCAATCCTGTGATCTGTACACATTACCACACTCCAACCTCACAGGGACCTGATGAGGTAGACAGGAAGTACACGCTTCATTTAAAGACAAAGAAAGGAGGCTCAAAAGAGATTAGGTAACTCTGGCACTCACCACTTGAGTGCTGGCTGCCGGCTTCCTGGTCTGTGCTCTATCCACACTGCCTCCCACACCACCTCCCCAAAGCAGTGTCACTCATGCATAAAAAACAATAAATGAGCCGGGCGTGGTGGCGCAGCTTGTAATCCCAGTACTTTGGGAGGCGGAGACCGGAGGATCCGGGTTCACGGCCAATTTCAGTGCGCATGCGCGCGCGCGCAATCTCTCTCTCTCTCTCTCTCTCTCTCCTCTCTCTACCTAGTGAGGCCCTCCGCAACTTCGTGAGACCTGGTTTCAAAAATAAAGCATAAAATAAAAAAAAAAGGGCCGGGGGTGTAGCGCGGCGGTAGAACGCCCCTGCGTTCAATCCCCGGTACCGCAAAAAAAAAAAAAAAAACCACAAACCAATAAATGAGAGTGAAAGCTAGTTCTTTAATTCTAAAGAATTAAAAACAAAGAAAATCAGTGGGTGTGGTGTAATCCCAGTACTTGAGAGGCTGAGACAGGAGGTTTGAGGACAGACTCAGCAACATAGTGAGGCTCTCAGCAACCTAGCAAGACCCTGTTTCAAGACAAAAAATAAAGAAGGGCTCAGTGGTAGAATGCCCTTGGGTTCAATCCCTAGTACAAAAAAAAAAAAAAAAAACAAAGAAAATCACAATTTGATAGATTCCCTACACTAGAATCTAAGTTACACCTAAATCACAGTAACAGACCTCTAACTACTGAACTAGTCTTGGTTACAGCTGTTTCAACTTCATATCTCATTTAACTCATGAACCAATCATCTTCCATGGGCTGTGTGGTCCCTTTCGGCATTATAGAGTAGACATTAGACACAGGGCACACGTGTGTGTTGAGGGACCAGTGGTTGGGTCCTATGGAAGAAAGGCCTGTTTAGGTCGGTTCTGGCCTCCCTTGTTCTTGGTTACCTTCATCTCGTCCATCCAGTCCATGATGGACAGCATCTCCTGGAAGATCTTCTGCAGCCCTAGGTTCATCTCCAGGCGCTGCCGCCGGGCCCGCAGCAGCTCCAGCAGGTATTCCCAGAGCCGGATGACATTGTCCTTCCTTGCTGTGATGCGCTTGATGTCGTGGTAGTTCTCTGCCTCAAGCTCCCTGGCCACAGCCACCACGGCCTGCACACGCTCCTCGTATGCGGCAATGTCTGTCTCGATGGCCTCGTGCTTTTTTGTGGCAGCCTCAACTGCAGGAAGGTCAAATCCAAAGTTGTCCTACAGAGAAACAGAATGAAGAAATACAAAATAAGGCATCCAATCCGGAGGAAGGGAGGGAGGGAGGGAGGAAAGGAAGGTAGGAAGGTAGGAAGGTAGGAAGGCAGGAAGGCAGGAAGGCAGGAAGGCAGGAAGGAAGGGCGAACAGAGACAAATCTGTCCCCTGAGTCTCTCACCCCACTGGTCTCTGCCTTCTCTAGGATCCTTGAAACTCCCTACTTAAGCTCAGATGCCCTCCCCAAAACAAATCAACAACTTCTCATTTTACAGAGGGCCCAGCTCATGCCTAGTACCTGACTTAAGATACTGGAGCAGGTGATAGTCTATGTCCAGTCAAGGAAAACAGTTCCAGTTTTATTTCATGACCAGTCTCACTGATTCAAAGGGTTGGTTGGTCAAAGACTGAGGGAAATGGGGGAATTTTGAAAACTTATATATAAATGTGAAGGTTCACACACACTCACTGGCTCTAAATAAATTCTGCTTGAGCTGCTTCCAAGTCTATGACAAGTTGGATAAATAAAAGATAAAGTATATTGGAAATTATAAACATCCTCTTCATGGGAAGTAGGCAAGATGACTGGACAGTTATTTCACAACACTGGACACTAATAAGCATCTGTCCTGTGGTCCTGGGCTCCTTGGGTACGGCCAACGTTTCTAAACTACCCCAGGAATGGTTTCTTTACTAATGTGGAGAGCAGAACCTGAGACACCAGGCGCTGGTTTTCACTCAGCCAAGTCTCCCTCATAGCTGCCTTGCGATCGAATCTGCGGGCGAGCTGTTCCAGTTTCTCCTGTCTTATGAGCTCATTCCGCAGAGCCAGTTCTCTCTCGTGTTCTGCTTTTTCCAGTCTTTCCCAGGCCTGCAGAAATGAAAAAAGAATGGTTTCCTGCAATGTTCAAGTAACCTTCTATAGCCACAGTGTTTCTCAAAATGACCCCAGAACTTGAAAGGGAACTCCCATTCCCACCCTCGTGGACTTTCTTAAGCCTTGACAATAAAACATTTTCTCTTGATGTAGCCTCATGGGAACACTCTCCTCTATCGAAACCTAAAGATCCGGTGTACTACTTGGAAAAAAAACAGTATAGATATGGAGCAATACAACTAAATTATAAATCTCTTATTTTAAATAATCTATTATTTAATTATCTTAAATAGCTCTGATCATATAAAAAAGATAAATGATTCTTCTTAGAACAAAATTACATTATGACTCTCTCATTCACCCCACCTTGGACCACTTTTAAAAATTCACATGTCTGTATACTTCTTTCAAAATCGTGACCAGTTCACATTAAATTCATTCACATAAAGTATGTCTTATTTCATATTAAAAAAAATCCAAACATTCCACTCAAAGGAATCTAAGTATGTGCAACTGACCACAGAGTTGATTTTTAAAAAATTTCCAGTTGGGGAGCCAGGCGTGGTGGCGCACGCTTGTAATCCCAGTACTTGGGAGGCTGAGACCAGAGGATCTGGGTTTGCGGCCAGCCTCAACTACTTAGTGAGGCCCTCCGCAACTTAGTGAGACCCTGTTTCAAAATAAAGAACAAAAAATAGGGCTGCGGGTGTAGCTCGGAGGTAGAATGCCCCTGGGTTCAATCCCCGGTACCACAAAAAAAAAAAGAAAGAAAAGAAATTCCAGTTGGAAATAATGTCTACTGTGAAATTCTGTAACTGCAGATATAATAGGCACAATAATGGAAACTGTTAATTTGACAGCTTCTCTGACAGAAAGAGCCAACATCCCAAGCCTCTAGAGATTCCAAATATACGAAATAAGGTTTCTAGTTCTCTTCTTTATAGTTTGAAGATGTTTGAGTTGATTGCCTGAGACAGATAAGGGATAAAATGAATACACATATCTGAGTAGCAAGGTAAACAGACTGAGCCAAGGTTGGTTTGATAAAATCCAAAATTGTCCCCAAAGCTCTAATAGACTGGCCTACCACAAGTATTTTTCAGACCCTCTGCCATCTGGGGCATTCATTAGTTTCTATACTTCAGCTCAGCAGGCAGAGGGAGAGAAACCGTCCCACCCTCTTTGGCATCAAGACCCAGGGACAGAACCTTAGGCTTGCAGGAAGTCAGGGCCAAAAGGGGACCAGATGCATTGGTTTTACCTTGTTGATATCAGAGATGAGCTTCCCCTCACGGGGCATGTAGACCTTCTGATTGTTGGCCCTCATCTTGCTCTGAATAGTGAAAAGCAGCACTTCCAAGTTCCCCTTCTCAGTAAATCTAAGCATAGGAAAAACAGCCATGAACATTATTTACCATATTTTGTTCCTTCAAGGGGGAAGATTCATTTTTGTTACTGGAGGGGGAAAAAAACACCACATAGTCACACAATTTTAAAAGCCATTTATCTCTAGTCTGATTTATGCGAAATGTGTGTGAGAGTTAGTCACTGGTCCTTAGAAACCTTGGACTATGCCAAATTGTGGGATTTTTTTTGTGGTTTTTCTTTTTATTTGTTTCTTTTATTAATCACCTCAGTCAAGGTATAAACCCTAGTCCTGGACGATGGATTCACTTCACTCAGAGAGTCTAGGTGAATGCATTCAACAGGGATTATTTCAAATGTCGATGTAAATGAGTTTCAGAGACCTCACTAAGGAATTTACAACTGAGTTTTTAGAAAAAGAATGACTTAGGAACTATAATAAGCAAGCAATAAGGTCCACAATCCTTATTTAAGAATTATGAGCTTTAACAAATATATGAAAAACCAAACTGTTGAGCAGCAAAACCTGATCTGAAATAATATGATTTATTGTCTTTAACATGATGTTAATGTTTATACATTTTTATTATAGAATTTTAGTGGGCCTGATTACAGGTTACTTTCTCAGATGGCCCTGGGGTTTCATAATATACAACATATACACTGTGCTACTTTCCTAAAATCCAAAAAATATGGTATTTTGAAAGACATTTAGCACAAGGGTTTTGGAGAAGGGATTTGGAACCCCTATCATTTCTTTTTATTTTATTTTTTTGCAGTACTGGGGATCGAACTCAGAGGCATTCTATCTCCGAGCTACACCCCCAGCCCTATTTTTTTATTCTTTATTTTGAAACAGGGTCTCACTAAGTTGCAGAGGGCTTCACTAAGTAGTTGAGGCTGGTCGTGAACCCGGATCCTCCGGTCTCAGCCTCCCAAGTACTGGGATTACAAGCGTGTGCCACCACCCCCAGCTTGGAACCTGTATCATTTCTTATGATTCTCACAAATCCTTTATGTCAACAGCATGTTTCTACTTTTGGAGAGGGCTCAGAAAGGGCACGATTTATAATAAATCTCAGCAATGCAGAATCAGATGAAAAGGGGAAATACGGACCACTGAGGAGAGGTATTCAGTTAAGAGACAAGATCACAGAAGTCAGAAAACAGGGGTCTATTGGATTCTATGATCTCTCCTCCCCTGTTACTGGTAATCAATTACAATTTACATCTTACTTGGGTGGTTTCTCCACAGTGCGGTAAGTGTTGAATGCCTGAAGCTGCTGTTGAACCCCAACCAGTGAATTGGCAAATTTGCGATTGTTTAGAATAATGATGGTTTGTTCAATCCATTCCAGAAGGTCAGAGGCAAGAGATTCATATTTTTCAATCATTTTTTCTGTTTCAATAGCATTGTCAAGCACCTGTAAACAAGGGTTAGAAAAACTAAACATCAAGATTGTATCTCCATGCAAGGAAAACATGATTGTAAATCTACCACAAATACATGCACTTAACAACTGGCTTTGAAACGGCTCTGTGCTGCACTGGCGCGAGCATTTTAACTCAAGGAACGGTTTGCTAATGGGCACCTAGACTGTGGCTATTGATTGTGAGCAATGACAGCTTAGCTGTGTAACCTCCCAACCCCTGGGGAAAGACTGAACAACTTCTGCAGTCCAACCTCCAAAATTCCTGGAAAAGCAAAAAGGGCTCTTTGCCGCTTGATCCTGTCCCATGAATTTTTCATTCCACTGCACCAGGAGGACAGTGTCACTTGGTCTGAGATGTTTTGAAAAATATGATAGGTGAATATTAGCCATGCAAGAACTAAAAAGCGTAGGGCTGAGGCCTTTTCAATCAGGATTTCATGGCTAGGACACTAGACAGCTCTCGGATTTTCAATACCCAGTTTTCTGGAAAGGCTGAGAAGAGGAAGCTTTCTGTGTCTGCGAGCTCCTCAACTCCCTTCCTAGGTATTTCAGCCACCTACCCATTACCCTCTGGGAAGAATTCCCCCCCACTTGGAAAGTTCACCATGAGCTACTGGGTTTGCTATCAGCAATCCTGATAGTGCAGAGGAGGACAAGGTGCTAGGTGGGTGGCACAGGAGGATACGGACTTTGTGTCTCACAACTTAGGAAACTGGTGTGTGCTCACCTTTCCAATTCGCTTTCCTTCAACAGCCAAGGCCTTCATCTTAGAGAAGTAGTGGTAATAAGTCACCACGTAAGTGATAATAGACTTCTCATCAGGGTGGTCCACGCTGATATCTGTAACCCAGAGAACACTGTTTGGTGTGCTGCTCACAGAGCTGCCACACAAGCAGCAGGAACAACCTGGAACTGTCTGACAACACTGAACAGTCCAGCATCTTCCTTTTTTATACTTGAGGATTCTGTCACCACTGCTTTAATTGTAAGGATAATGAGGATGAAATCACATCATTGATTCATTTATTATATGAATATTCATAAAGCGTCTTCTACAGACACACCATGTTTGTCTCTCTGCCTTGCCCCTCAACTCCACCACCAAACTGGGTTTGTGGTTCTTCTGAGTCCTCATCCCTGCCCAGGGCACCTGAATCTCCCCCAGTCACTCGGTCTCTGGACATCATTGTCTCCTTGTTACCCATGTCCAGGTAGTCATGGAATCCTCACTGTCACCTAACCAGAGCTGAAACAGTGTCTCCCTCACTGGGGTTCTCCGCTGCCCCACTCACTTCACACAGTGCACCCAGACTGCTCTTCCAGAAGCACAGCTGTGAACACATTTTCTCCTAGCTCAAAAAAACTCAAAAGTGTCCTCAGTATGATGAATTATGTACGAGTCTTTTAGTCCTTTAGAATCTACCTGTAACTTTCCTTCTCTTTCATCCATCCATCCATCCATCCATCCATCCCTTGAAAACAATTTCAGGCCTTTTCTAAGTGCCAGGCATTGTCTCAACATTTCTAATTCTATAGCCTATGACTCTGAAACAACTCTTCACCATTCCCACACGCCCCATGCTTTCCAATAGGCCTTCCTTTCTCCACAACTTCCCTTTGCCTGAAATGGCCTTCCCCACTCCCATTGAGCCTCACTGTCCTTCAAGGTCCAGCTCAGAAGTTACAAACTCCATGCAGCCACTTCTGATTCCAACAGCTGGAATTATCTCCCTCCTCTGTTTCCTCAGGACTTTACACGTAGGGACACATGGTCCACTTTCTGCCAGATATTATTATTATTCATGCATGTTTTATTTGCTTTCAAGATTCAGTTCTCAAAGGTGGGAACCCTGTCTTGGCCCCTTAGGCCACACTCCACCTCCCAAATTCTTAGTGTGTTGTTCTGCACAAAGTGAGTAGTCAGTAAATAGTTAAAGAAAGAGAAAGCAAATAAATAAATATGGTAGTCTTTAGGTATGGCAATATTGAGGAAAGTGCTCAACTAAGGGCAGATTAAGAACAGAACACACAGGGCAGCTCTCTGTAGTATATCAGGTTCTTTTTCAATATATACTCATACCTACACTTTCACTTCTATTCTCCAAACAGCCCTGTGTGAAGCAAGATTATTTATCTTATTTTAAACATGAGAGCACTAGGGCAGAGGGCTGGGGTGCGCCCAGTGCAGGGTCACCTAGGCAGCCAATGGCAGCAAGAGCCAGACCACAGCTACTGCTCCTACCTGAGAGCTTCTGGGTCTGCTTAGCCCTAAAGTGTGCCCAAAGGAGCCAGAAAAAAAGAAAATCAGACTTGTATGCAATTTAAATCTTAAAAAATAACAAATTTTAATTTGTCTACAAGTATATTTCAACTGATGTTCTTTGGAGCACTGGACAACTAACAAGAGTTGGGACTAATCTTAGTTTGAGGCGAAGAACAACTAATAATCAAGATCAAACCCACGAGATATATGACATCAGTTGCCATTTTTAGCTCCTGTCTTGTGATCTGAGAAACATCAATCCCCTTTTTATACTGGGTGGTGATTAGAAAGATTAAATAGTAAGTTATTAAAAAAATCATTGGTGTGGTAGGAAAAAAGAGCTTCTTTGTAAAAACATAAGGAGCTAGAGCTAAGGAAAATCTCCTTTCCATAGTAAGGTAGGAGTTAAACATGAAGATTTATCATAACACAAGGAATTTTACTTTTGTTTACATTGAGAAATCATTTAATGGGTTAGCACAAAGATAATTTATCTCAGCTTCCTGTAGTGAACCTATCAGTGAATCTGATGCCTTGGAAAATAGCAACAAACCAGCCTGGCGCCTCGTGACCTCAATCTGCCCTTGGGGCGTTAACTTCCTGTTGTCTATTTATAAGAACTTTAAACCTTCACTCACATACGCACAGCCTCCAGCACTACAAATAAATCCTCTTATATTTTAAATGCTTTTCAAAATCAGGAAGAGTTGCCCTGAGAGCCCACATTAAAACGAAGCCTAGAATGAGGATTTTGTGGACTGGCCCGCACAGGCCCGCTCTGAACCGCCTGCAGTGGGGCTTCCAGCTGCTGCAGGGACCCACGGAGGAGAGCCCTCAGTTCCATGTAGAGAATGGGATACAGCCAGCCATGAGGAAAACTGTGTGGTGCAATTACTGCTTCTTCCCCCATTTCCTTTCCTGAATGCACCTTCCTCATTTCTAAGTTCTGATTTGCTCAAAAGCAAACAAAGCCCAGACTCCTAACAAGGGCCCTATCCGAGTCTCTGCTCATCCCAAGGCATCCACCTTTCCATGAACGTCAGTCAGCAAGCACTCACTAAGCACCTAGCCAGATTTTCTACTATGAGCATAGGGCTAAGATCTTTCAATGACTCCCTACTGCCTGCTGAGCAATCTTGAAGGGCACCCTTTCCATTCTCCTCCCTTCGAAGAGTATTCCTGCCATTACCCTATACACCATTCCCATCAAATCCTTAGTCCTAAACTCGCCTTCCCTTTCCTGGTTCCCAACCCGCATTTCATGTGCTACCTCTGCCTAGCACACCCTCTCCTTCAGACTGTTTAAATCACACTCCTCTTTCAAAGACTTTTCCAATGTCACCCTTCCCACAAATTCTCAAGTAATTCCCATAAACCAAAATTAAGCTCCTCTTCCTTTGATAATTCCCAAAGCATGCTGTACAAATAAAACATACCAATACAAAGCAGGTTTGATATTGACCCTTTGATGCTAGAGACACTAAAGTCCCCATTGCATCTCTTGAGCCCTTACCTTCGGGGTCCAACAGTTTAGTGAGGCCGAGGTGCTGCTCTGCTAGGTTAAAAGCATTCTGCAGATTGTAGTGTGCATTGGATTTCTTCAGTTTATCAAAATCTATCAGGTCAGGCCTATGCAGAATAACAACAGAGCATAACAAAAATAATGTACATAACAAGACCAAAAATACCCCCAGCCCTTTTTATTTTTTTATGTTGAAACAGGGTCTCACTAAGTTGCTGAGGCTACTCAGGATCAAACCTGTGATCCTCCTATCTCAGCCTGCCTCCCAAGTACTAGGATTACAGGCATGTACCACCATACTCAGCTGATACCTGATCTTTTGAATAAATACTTTTAAAGTTTAGTAAAAGAAAGATAATGGGTAAACTTGTTTATTTTGTTTTCTATATTTTTCTCACATGGAATGCTGGGATTTCCACTGTGGTGTAACATCCAAGGCAATGGACGTGAGAATCAAAAGTCACCAAGATCTGCTATGAAAGAATGGCAACATTCTACCCCACAACTGCTAGCATGATTTCTTCAGACATACCGGTGTTTGTGTATCAGTGCATTGAAGGCCATGCCGTCCCTCCAGCTTGTGGTGAAATTGTGAATGTTGACATTGGGGTACCTGCCAAGGACAAAGCATAAGAGAAAACCAATAGAATTACCAAATAAAGGTTTATAATGTTCACTAAATACAATGTTTAACAAAAAGTTTTTAAGCACTGTAAAATCCAAGGCAGTGAGTATCAATAAGGTTAATTAAGTCATAGCAAGTATCCCTTCAACTTCTGCTTGCTGTAAAATAAAAGTAAAATATACACTCATGTGGCTTCTCCTGCTTGATAATTCAATCTCTCAAGACAGGAATTGTGTCCTAGATTGCAAACACTGCTTTAACTTAGGAAAGAGTGACCACAACCTAGACATGGCAGAGGAGGCCTCTTGCTTCCTCTGGCTTTCTACTCTACCTACCAAGATACCAGGACCCATAGTTACTGGGATCTGAATTCACACGTCACTCTGGAATACGAGGTAGCTGGGGCTACCTCTTCATATGACGCTCAAAATTTTTTCTTCTATCATTAACTGAATGAAGTTTTATAAAATAAGTACCTCCCTTAAAAAGTTCCTATGTTTGAAATTTACCCGCAATGAATCAGCTCTTCCATACCATACTGATTATTAATAACTTTATATATGTGGTTGATGAAAGGCTCATGTCTGACTTGACTGGCTGATTAGGCCACAAGCTCTTTATAGTGTCCATATTTCACATTCATTAGTTACATCTACCAGTAGAGTAGTTTTGACAGTAACTCTCTAATTATTCTGAAATGAAATTAGTTCTCATTAAGAACCTATGACACTACAGGAATTTGATGAGAACTTTATAGGTTTGGTATCAGTTGAGCCCAGACAACTTTAGTGAAAAACAAACACAATGTAGTTCTTTAAAAATATTTTCACTAAAATTTCAGTGTAAGAATAAAAGGAAGAAAACCCAGGACATAAAGACTTAAGCTTACTGCACAAACATTCCCAAAGCAGAAGAAATTAAAAGGAGAAACTTGCAACTGAATTTTAAAAATATAGTGGGTGTGATTCTTAATAATGCTTCCAAGATTTTAAAATGAAAAATATAATGGTCTCTGGAACTTCTGTAATAAAGAGAAGGCAACTGATTGAGGAAATGACAGGTCCAAAATATAAATCAGAACTCCTTCCACTCTGAGAGCTAGCCGAAATGTCAACATAGCAACTGCTTATGCGTGAACAAGACTTCTCGATGGAAGCCATGGAAAAGACACTTGTCAACACCTTGTAAGTGATGACCAAGGCAGAACTTGGTCCTGGAAGACGCAGCTGGCATGTCCTTTGCACTCACACTCACCCAGCTGTCTTCATCTGGCACCATAACAGCAGCGCATCCTTGGCAGACTTCTTCTCTTTGTTATCTTCAGTTTCCACACTGATGTCCTGAATCTAAGATTTACAAAGAAATATGAGACAGACAAATGAGTCAGCTGCCTAACAGCCATTGAAGACTGGGTCTTCATTTATATATAGTGGACTTTAGATCAAAGCCTCTCCCTGCAAATTATCTGCTCTGAATGTCAATGAAAACTGTTTCCTGAAGTCAGGGCTCACCTCAAGAATACTGGCCAGAACCAGGTTTCCTACTTTGCACAGAGATAAGGCTGAAGGGAAGAGGAATTATCTGCATAGCTTCCCAACACCTGTCAGAATCATTTCTGCCCCAAGAGAGTCCATTTTTCCAACTACAAGCTAGCACAGTGGTTCTCAGAACCCAGAAAAATATTTAGTTTGGTTTTTGATAACCATTTTTCACATCAAGATGCGAATTGAACTGATGAGGATGCTATGGGCACTGTCTCCTGAGAGCTGACACAAACTCTTAGAAAAAGAGAATGCTTAAATGCCGTGCTTCTATGTTCTGCATTTGTAATCTCCTCATAAGTAGCATATGTTCAACATAAAGCCTGGTCTACTGGCACCAAAGTCATACCTCCCGGGTCTGGATTGAGGCTTTACCACCTGAGCACCCCAGCTTCCCCATCTAAGGAACAGCAGTAATAGTGGCTACGTAACACACTGTCATGTGTTTTAATGAGATAAAGAATATAAAATGCTGGGTTCCTAAGGAAGGACCGGTAAATGTCAGTTCTCAGATTAGGAGTCAGCTGCCAGCTATGTGATTTTACACAAATACCCTTTTGTCTGTAGTTTCTTTCACATAATTAAATTTGGGATGGGGGTTGGGAGTGGATGGGATCCGCCCAGGAAATCATCTTTTACCTTCTGGCTCTAACCATTAAACCTCTCTCCATTCTGTCTACAAATACTTACCAGAATTCTTTCTGAAAAAGAGACACAAGGAAGACAAAACTATCTAAAGATTAAAAGTGGTAAACTCTCAATTAGGAAAAGCACCTAGGAACTAAAATAACTACACTTAAAAGAAATTTCCCATTTTCAATTGTGGTTAAGAATATGAAGTCTGAATTTGCGAAAACCCCAGACTCTTTATAAGAATTTTAGTTCATGTGCAGAAAGTGAATGTGAAAGAATAATCCTCATTCACTGAGTGACACAGACTCACAGGGAAAGGCAGGCTGGAACTTTATATGCTAAGTACTGTCAGCTTTCTTATGCTTCTGTGCAAAGAAGGGCATATGTTTCCAGATTTGTCCATACAGAAACAAGTTCTAGCCCCCCTTCTGAAATGAAGACAGCTACCTGTTAGACTAGGCAAATTCAAAGACTTTCTGTTTCTCTCACCATCTTCTCTTTAAAAGGACAGCAGCATAAAACCCACGTGTCACCATCAGTATTTAATGGATTTCTACTATGCACATACAGGATAGGGCCCATCCTGGGAGCTCTAGGGAGCACACATACAACATAAGTGCTTGGAACTTAAGACAAGACTGTATATTCAGGAGCTGGGGGAAGGAGAGATCTTTGTGATGCATGGGGAAGCTTCACCAAGGAGACAGAACATGAGCTGGGTTGGCTGATGCAGACTCAATAAATATCTATGGAACAGGTGATGATTCAATAAAGCTGCTGGAAGAAGCTGAGTCATGTATGATCCCAGCACTACAGGCCATGCACTATTTACCTCTCCCCTCAAAGGGAGAAAGTCCACATCACCATTTACAGGCTGAACTGCAGAAAAAGGAAAGCTGGCAGGAAGCTAATTAGTCAATGACTCAACCCAATTCATGCCGAGAATCCTGAAAAGGGCCATGTGTGCCAGCTCCCTGACACGGGCACTGAGCCTCTGTCAAGAGAGGCCACACTGAGGATGCCTTTCCATGCTCTGATTACCCCTGGCCAAAGGCAAGAGAAACAGAATGCTTCACTCTACAAAACTGGGGTCAACCTCGAGGCATGTCCTGCTAATATCACGTCTGTTGGTATTAAATCCAAGAGCAATAATTAGTGAATATTAATAGCATGCACTCCATTTCCAAATCATTTAGGAACAAAATGATTCAGAAACCTACATGAGAGTTCTGTCTGGGGAGAGGGGAAGTGTCCTCGATTATTGCAATGAACTACATTAGCTATGTCATCTTCAATGGTGGTTCCCTCAGATCTACTTCATGAGAAGCATTTGGGGCTGAGCCCTGGGAATCTGAATTATTAAGAAGCTTTCCCAATGGTGTCAAATGATCGGCTGCTTTGGGAACAAGCCAGTCAGGGAGCCGTTTCTAATTGTAACTCTATTTTAGTCTCCAGTACCTTCACGCATACATGCCCAGAGCACAGTAAAATGAAACCCAATCCTGAGGGAAGTGAGGAGGAAAAGGGACTAGTCGCAGGTTTACTTTAGAGTGTCAGATTGGAGGGAGGGCTAAATGAGCAATGTATGCATATATGATGCTGCTACCCTGACGTGTATCAAAATGTATAATTACAATGCACCAATAAATGAATATTAAAAAAAAAACAAGACAACCAAAAATAGAAAACAAAGATGGTTACAGAAAACAAAGATGGCTATAATTTGATTTTTCCTCCCCCCCCCCTTTGTGCGAGGTTTTTTATTTACCCAGGAAAAAATCAATCCAATCTTTATCAAAGGGGCAGCACAGGAAGGAAAGGCACAGAGCACAGTCACCCAGGAGACAGGACTGGTAGGGTTATTTGTTTGCAGAGTACCCTGACACCGGGGTAAGAAGTTGCTCCTGCATTTCATATGAGTATGAAGCATGCGCCTGGAGAATGAACCAGGGCTCGGGCTGGAGATGCTTCATCCCCGAAACACTGAGCTCTCCCTCTGAAGGGGTCAGAAACACTCACAGCACCTTGACTGGCTGTCCAGTCCTGGGCAAGGCTCCAAGCTTCTCAGGATCTTCAGTTTCCACACAAAGTGGAGGAATTGGACGAAATGACCTTGAGAATACCTTCTGACTTAAGATATGTCAATACCTAGAGCCTTCTCTCCCAAATATAACAAAACCCATGAAATCATCATAGATTCAAAGACAGGTGAGGCGGGGTAGTAAAATGCAGGAGGATACAGTAGCATCCACAGGCCTCCAGGACAGCTCTCAGTCCTGAGGGCTGGATGTGACACACCTGACTCTGACACAGAAACCTGTTCTTCCTGGTGCCTCTAGAATAGGGAGGCTAGCTCCACAAAGATGCTTACACTCAGGAGATCAGGTGAAGTTCTGAGCATCACCAGCATCCCTGGGCTGTTACTTACCTGGAAGCGCAGAATAATGGTCCAGATGAGGCCAAGGGTCAGCCGGTGGTTCCCATCCACGATGTCATGGGACCCCATGTTCTCAAGATGGACTCTCTGCTCCTTTAGGAACTGAAGGGCCTTGTCCACATTCTCCAGACAGTGGATGCGCATTCGTCCCTTGGTGGGTTTAGGCTAGAAAACAAGAGAGCAGAGGTGGAAACAGATCACTCAATAGAACAGATAGGCCCAGAGAGTCACATTGGCCTGTCACACAGTGCTCTCCCACCCAAGCCAAAACTTTAAAAGTCCCTGGTACCAAAAAATAAGTAAAATCATGTGGGCTCATTTGGTCCAAGAATATATTTATCTAAAAGCCTTAGAAAAGTTTATTTAAGGGTAACCAACTACTTGTCAGAGGTTTGTTTAATCACAGAAGCTACACAATTTACAAATAAGCACAGAAACGGGAAGCTGAGAGAAAAGCAAACCCAATTTTCTTTTTTTTTTTTTTTTGGTACTGGGGATTGAACCCAGGGTCCTTCTACCTCTGGACTACACCCCCAGCCCTATTTTACTTTTTATTTGGAAACAGGGTCTCACTAAGTTGCTGACGGCCTCACTAAGTAGCTGAGGCTGGCTGCGAACCTGCGATCCTCCTGTCTCAGCCTCCCAAGTACTGGGATTACAGGTATGCACCACCATGCCCGGCTCAAACCCAGTTTTCAAAGAGAAATTTTGGTGCAACTGTGCCATCCACAGGGCTTTCTGCAGATGCATGACAAAACAGGTTTTCTGATCGTTTTCAATGTAAAAATAGGTTTGCCACCTGCTGGGTTGGGTCATTTCCTAAGGTGGCCTCAAAATAAAAAACAGACACACCACCAAATCAGAATTTCTAAATGGCGGTTTTGTGAGGGAAAGAGGGAAGAGTTAAGTAAAAGAGTGTGACTTACTGAAAAGGAAAAGGGGAAAAAATGAGAGTAGTCTAATTTGAAAACGCCAAATACTCTTTCCTTTTTCAGTTTACATCAAAATCTAAGCGAAACCCTTGGAAGGTGAACATTTTATTTTATTAAAATTTTTTTTTTGTATAAGGAATTGAACCTAGGGCCATTCTACCTCCAAGCTACACCCCAGCCCTTTTTTTATTTTTTATTTTGAAGCAGGGTTGTGCTAAGTTGCTAAGGCTGGCCTCGAACCTGTGATCTGTCTTAGCCTCCCAAGTACTGGAATTATAGGCGTGCACCACCATGCCTGGATAAAGGTAAACATTTCAAATAAAGCAAAACACACACACACACACACAAACACACACAAATTATATGCATACATAATATATACACATATGCATATTTCTACTATACTGTATACACATCTACCATATTTACTATACATATCTACTATACCTACAATGTGTGTGCATGTACACAAAATTTCCAATGGGTCACTATTATTTACAGAGCCAAGACTATGCTCATACCCCCCTTCCCTGCATCTCTCTTATTTTTCATTCATCGCCCTCTGCTTAGGCTGCACCTTGGGATGATGTCAACTCATGAAGATTCCACAGAATGTGCACAGCCGCCTGTCAGAAGAATGCATTTCTCCTGGCTGAGCTGGTGGCTGCTTGTCCTAGCTCCCTAAGATCTCCTTGGCCATCTCACCATGTCCCACCTACCTTCCAAGGCTGGTCAAGGTCTTTCCTTCTTGGAGACATTTACAACCATTCCAGTTCTCACAGGTCTTTCCTCACAACTCTACACACTAAAGTTGTGAACCAGAGCCCAGGAACTAATCATTATCTTATATTTTTGCTATTATGTCTCATATTGCTCTTATTATTTTCAACTGGACTGTTGACTTTCTGAGCAAGGATAATGCTTTATACTCCTGCTGTACTCACAGGGGTCTCTGGTTCAGTTCTGAGCACAGGGCATGTGCAGAGTGAACTGAATACCTATCCCCCAGGTGAGCTGGCTTCATGGGGGAAAGGAGGTCAGGTATTCAGCAACCTGGACACAACCAGGTAAAGGCAACAGCCAGCCCTTCGCTAATATCCTGTCCATTTCCTGCTTTTCCCTCTGTAGTTAAGATCCTCCTTATTTACTAGTTGGAAAACATCTGAAAAGGTTACTTGGGTAACAAGTGGCCATTTCAAGTCTGCCCAATCTCAGATTATTATTATTTTTTACTTTCTTGCCCAGTCTCAGATTATTATTATTTTTTACTTTCTTTTCTCCTATAGAAAAGCATACATGAGAATGTAAGAATGTGCTTTGACACTGACGAAATAAATTATAAGCACAGATCTTACCACAAGTGGTAAATTCTATTTTCAAAAAATAGCACTGGAAATGTCTCTAAAAATTAAGCCTTTCACATTATTATGCTAGCTTTCTTTACACCAAAAGAGGGAGTGTTTTCTCTTTGGAAACTTCAAAACTAATTTAATTCGGGTATGTGGGAAATGCTGGGATTTGTTATTTGTTTTATGCCAGGTGACAACATTAGATCAAATTGAGCAATCTAGGGCTGGGGGTTAGCTCAGTGATAGAGCATTGGCTAGTATGCATGAGGTCCTGGGTTTGATCCCAACAGTGCAAAAAAAAAAAAAGACACTTTCAGATATGGGCATGTGACTCACTAGTAGAGTACTTGCCTTGCATGCACATGGCTCTGGGCTTGAGAGAGAGAAACTGAGCAATCTAATGAGGCAGGAGAAGGGTTAGATATGAAATAGAAAGGGGAGGGTTCAATCTAAAATTCTGCTTCTGATTCTGTAGACACTGAGGCTGGCACGGGCATGCTCTCTCAGAAGTATGCCCATCAGCCTCCCGAGTTGTTACATGACAGCATTACGTAGGGATAGGGATAGGGATTAGCTGCCTCTAAGTTAGTTATGTGTGTTCTGGTACATGACCTTCTGGCCTTTCTTGCTATTTAGAGGCCTTTTCTTCCTCTCTCCTTGGAGGAAGAGGTGTGTGTGGGGTCAGTGCTGCTGTGTTGAGGTAGGTGGAGCTACTCCCCCAGGTGACAAGTGCAGGACTCTGCATCTGGTTCTCATATGTGCTCTTTGGCTTTTCCCTGATCATCTCTTGGATTAGCTATCATTTCTCACTACTAAAAAAGTAATTATTCACAGCAGCCTCTTATTCTTCTCATACCCAGGTGGCTTCAGGATGGAGTGAGACTCCTAATTAAAACTCTGCTCAAAAAGCCACGTGTGGTGGTGCACGTCTGTAATACCAGTACTTGGGAGGCTGAGACAGGAGGATTGCAGGTTCAAGGCCAGCCTCAGCAATTATGCTAGGCCCTCAGCAACTAGTGAGACTGTTTCCAAAAAAAAAAAAAATAGGGCTGGGGGTGTAGCTTGGAGGTAGAATGCCCTTTGGTTCAGTCCCCAGTACCCCCCCCAAAAAACCCAAAACTCTGCTCAAAGTCCAGGGATAGGGATTAGCTGCCTCTAAGAAAAGCGTATGAATTCTAATAGAGGGGGTTCTGGCATTTCTTCCTGCTGTTCAGAGGCCTTTTCTTCCCTCCTCTCAGTGTTCATGCACTTGACAAGTGAGACAGTGAGTGGTCCACCTACAGGTGCTGTTTCCTGCAGAGTAAGGACAGAAGCTTTCCTTAGCAGACACTCTCAAGAGACTGACCTTGCACAGGGCAGAAAAGCTTATTTCCTAAGTGGGGGTGAGGGGACCAGTGTGGATGGAAGTGAAAAGGTCTGCTGAGGAGAACAAGGGATAAACGGGGATGATGGTACCTTCCAGTTTCCACCCAGTATAACACAACCACTGCTCCTTCAGACTTCATCCAGAAAACCCAGATCTAAAGTAATCACTAAGTCTGGCTCACACTGAAATGAATGCGGCAGAGAAAGGGCCTCTCAGAATCTCCTTCCCATCAACAGGCAACTCTGGTGTTGCACATCTGAAATCCCAGCTACTTGGGTGAGGCAGGAGGACTGCAAGTTCAAGGATACCCTGTGCAACTTAGTGAGATCCTGTCTCAAAATAAAATAAAATGGAAATGTAGCCCAGTGGTAGGGCGCTTATCTAGCATGGGCAAAGCCCTGTAGTATAACAATTCTCTGGTTTTGTGTTTTATTTGCTTCAGACGGCTTCTCAAATGTTTTAAGGCATAATACTTGGGCAAGTTCAGAAAGCAATAATTACGAGAAATTAATTTTAAGAGATAACAATCACACAGAACTCTAAAGCAAAGCTCTCAAGATCTAAAAATGATTAGCTGTGTTCTAAAAATGAACTGTGTTCACCTCTCTCTGTTAGGTAGTTTAGAACTGTGATAAGATTTAATCGTCACAATAACCCTGATTTACAGTAATTATTATTCTTGCCATTTTACAGATGAGGACATGCTGGCTCAGAAAGATGAAGTAATCTGTCCAGCTAGTTAGTATGTGGCAAACCGGGACTCCAAGCTCCTCTTTATGCTATACCAAGAACCCAGAATACAGAATACAAGGGAGAGTGGTACACATTTCCATGAGAAAGGAAGGAAGAGCCTCGGTTCCCATCTGGTGAATAGTTGTTTTTTTTTTCAGAGTTATTTTTATATTACTAAACTTCATCTTCTCAAAAGGAAGAAGAGATAACAATGGTGAAAACTAAACACAATGGACCAGGGGAGGTGGGTGCATCTCTCAGTAATAAACACTTTCTGAAGCTTCATCCCCAGAGTGGCTAATTCTGCCAAGGAAAGGA
>PVJS01013929.1:28338-41335 GCA_004027185.1 Glis glis
CATTCTACCTCTGAGCTACACCCCCAGCCCTATTTTTTTATTCTTTATTTTGAAACAGGGTCTCACTAAGTTGCAGAGGGCCTCACTAAGTAGCTGAGGCTGGCAGCGAGCCTGCGATCCTCTGGTCTCGGCCTCCCAAGTCCTGGGATTACAAGTGTGCCACCACACCTGGCTTGCCCTATATTATTTCTGATGGGACAGTCGTGGAGACAAGGTTCATGGACTCAGATTCAAGGGCACTCTGCAGGCAGAGAGGCAGTTCCTCTGAAGAAATGTCCATTTTTACTCAGCCTCCTTTAAATCACTGGAACAAGCTTCCCTGTGCCTCCCACGTCGTAGTCCGTTGTTCTGTGTTTTTTCATTTCCCCTTCCCCACAGTCTATTCTTGTTCCAAATCTTTACCAACCATACTTCTGTCCCTGACCCACCTGTTTTCTGACTCCAAAGGAGAAGAGGGAATTATGGAGATAAAGAGCCACCTTTCGGGTCTGAGGATATAATTCTAATTGCTTATTAGTCCAAGCCCTGCCTGAGACTCAGTATGGCCATGGGCTAATTCCCCTACAGGGACCAAAAGCCATTAGAGAGCAAAGGGGGAGCTGGATGGTCCCTCCCAAGCCCTCGGCTCTGCCCCAAGTGTCCAACTGCCCGCTCAGCCTTGAGTTTGGGTCAATTATACTCTACATGGCGTTAGGATTTGAAGAGCTATGGAATAATCACAATGGTGGGTCTGTCAGAGCCTAAAAGATAGAAAGGAGAAAACAAAGACTTCTGGGGCCAATTCAGTCTCCTTTTTGAATAGGAGAGGAAGACACAGGGAGAGTTCTGGGCAGAGTGTTTTGGGAGGCCCCTGGGAGTTGGACTGCATGTCCCAACCTGGTAATCACCACTCCTTTCTTCACAGGCATCCAAAGGAACCCTGGAGCTTCCTGGACCAATGACTCTCCATGGGCTGGACAGAGCACCAGCCCGGGACGTGACAGCCCACTTTGGGCCTAGATCCACCACACACCACTGCCTGGCCTTGCCAGACACTTAGTCTTTCTGAGTTACAATGTCTACAAAGCAAAGGGATATAATTCAGTGGCTATTAATGTCACTTCTTGCTGTAGAACACAAGCTAGGTATTGCAGGACAGAGGACCTGCCAACAAGGTGAATGCTAAAGGGCCTGCCAATCTTTTGTTCAGGTGAGGAGGAAGTAAGACAAGATACTAACTGGCCTCAGGAAACCTATGCAACCAACACTTGCTTATGTTCTTGTCTTTCCATCAAAAATAGTTTTTTGCTACACATACAACTCTAGCAAATATACAAGGTAGGATGGGAGGTACTAATACTAAAGTCTTTTTTAATAGGTTATAAAGCCCACAGCCAGGCGTGGTGGCGCACACTTGTAATTCCAGTACTTGGGATGCCGAGACAGGAGGATCCCGGGTTCGCAGCCAGCCTAAGTTACTTAGTGAGGCCCTCTGCAACTTAGTGAGACCCTGTTTCAAAATAAAGAATAAAAAATAGGGTTGGGGGTGTAGCTCAGAGGTGAAATGCCCCTGGGTTCAATCCCCAGTACCACACACACACACACAAAAAAAGGTTATAAAGCCAAACTCATTTCACACTAGTTTCCAAACTCTGCCTAATACATCAAACTTTGAGCTTTCAGAAGAGTATTAGCAACTTTTGCCCAATTAAAACTAACCAGGATGTTGGACATGTTGGCACCCGCCTGTAATCCTAGCTACTTGGGAAGCAAGAGGATAGCAAGTTCAAGGTCAACCTGGGCAACTTAGTGAGACCCTGTCTCAAAACAAAAAATAAAAAGGGCACGCTGTAATACCAGTACTTGGGAGGTTCAGATAGGAGGATCACAGGTTCAAGGCCAGCTTTAGCAACTTAGCAATACCCTCAGGAACTTAGTGAGACTTTATTTCAAAATAAAAAGTAAAATAGGTCTGGGGGGTATAGCTCAGAAGTACTATGGTCCTGGGTTCAATCCCCAGTACCACACACAAAAAACAACAACAAAACACCTAATCAGGGAAAGCCAGAATCCATTCCTGGTTGGGATCCACTCCTAAGGACTCACTGGAAAAAAAGGACCAATAGACAGGAGGGTGGGTTGCATTCTAAGTAATACCTGGTACAGCAGCACTGCTCCTGGATAAGGCACTGGTCACTGCCATTTTTTTTTTTTTACTAAGGTAATAGTAAGTTGTCTACTTCATCAGACTCTAAGAACTAAATGGGATAACTTATGTGCCAGTACTCTATAAATTCTAAAAGCAGGACATACTGAAGTTATTATCATGCCTTTCAAAAAAACAAACTCCAGTTCAGCCAGGAAGCTTGCCCAACAGCAGAGTTCCTGATGCCCTGCCCCAACGCTCTCCTTACCTAGTACTCATCACACCAGGTGCTCTGATATCTACACCTAAACCTCTCCTCGTGACTTGGCCAAGACCCACCCACCAATAAGGGTTCTTGACACTTCATCCAGAGGCTCATTTCCTCTTCTTTTTAGGTTTTTTTTTTCTTTTTTTGGTGGTGGTAGTACTGGGCATTCTACCTCTGAGCTATACCCCCAGCCCTATTTTTAAGTTTTTATTATTATTATTATTATTTTTTGTGGTACTGGGGATTGGACCCAGGGGCATTCTACCTCTGAGCTACACCCCCAGCCCTATTTTTTATTCTTTATTTTGAAACAGGGTCTCACTAAGTTGCGGAGGGTCTCACTAAGTTGCTGAGGCTGGCTGTGAACCTGTGATCCTCCTGTCTCAGCTTCCCACATACTGGGATTACAAGTGTGTGCCAGCATGCCCAGCTTTCATTTTCTCTTAACTGAAGGGATCTGAGGCCATTCATTTGGCATTTTAGCATATAGAACCTCTGACTACTTCACTTTTTGCATTTGTACAATTAGAAACCAGTGTATCAGAAGAGTGAGTTGTTCTGTGGCTGGTTGTTTGGAATAAAAGTAAATTCTCCCATTTCCCAATTGTGTTTAGATAAACAGCTAGGTTCTGTGGGCAGTCCACAAAATTCAATTTCAACAAACAATACATGCCAGTATGATCTCTAAACAAAGGCTTTGTGAAAAAACTTGTTCAGAGCAGTTCAATGTGGGATTTAAGGCTTAACAAATCTCATGGTGAATCTATCTTCTCTACCTAGCTCAGCCTGTTTTGGAATTCATGGATGCCCCCCCCCAAAAAAAATACCAACCAAAAACCAAAACGAAACCAAAAAACCCCACCTCTTTTGTTGCTATCTCTTCTTAAAAACTGATTAAAAGAGTAAGAAGACAGATTATCAGCCAGAAGGCAAGCAAAAACCAGTAGTACCTGTGAGTGGAAAAGATAGCAGCTGGGAAAAGAGAGAGGGAAGGAGGTCTTTGGAAAACCTCACTCTCAGTAGGAGGCAGGGCTCAGTGTTGCAGGAGCAAGGCAGAAAACTGGCCGTCTTATCTAGAATCATTCTTCACTGTGAAGGCCCAAGATGGGAAGGTGGCAGGCAGAGGCCAGCTTCTAACGTGCATGTGACCTCTGGGCACAACTTCACTACCCAAGTGCAGACCTGGGGATACCATGCCAGGGCCTCTCCTTCCCAATGCCAGCACTGCTGTGTGTGATCTGCCACTCCTCAAGTCCTGTTCTCACCTGGCCCTAAGATCCAGGTTCAGTTACAGAGTGACTGGCGCAGGTTCTGTATCTGCCAATGCGATGCTGAAGTAGCAGGTGGGTCCATATTTTTAAGAGTATTTTGAAGGGAGACCTTTATGAAAAGTTAAGTGCCCACAGTGATTTCAGAGTAAGACACTAGAAAGAAATGGTTTTCTTTGCCATCGATCCAGTCCTGATTAGCAGCAACTTCCTGACTCAGCCCATTTTCTCATTGCTCCACGAACTGACATACATGAGGCAGAGATGGGGTGGACACATCTGGACAAAGAGCCTGCCCAGGCCAGGACTGAAGATGGGAATTTCTGTTCCTCAGTGGATCAGAGCCATGTTCCTTGGTAACACAAATACCTAAAACCTGCTCAAATTCTACTGAGCCAATTCCAGGGCAGAGTTAGAGTAGAATTTGCTGGATCATTAAACTAATATTTGTTTGAAGTTCATGCATGCACACACACTCATACAATTTCCTCCTCTCTAAAGGAATCCAGGAATCTATTAATAAAGTCAATTTGGGTAATCTTGCTCTTCAAACATTTATCTACTATCAGCTGGGTGAGAGGGTACAGGCCTGAAATCCCAGCACTCGGGAGGCTGAGACAGGAGGATTGTGAGTTGGAGGCCAGCCTTAGCAACTTAATGAAACCCTGCTTTAAAATAATAAATAAAATAGGGCTGGGGATGTAGCTCAAAGGTAAAATACCCGAGTTCAATATTCAATACCACACACACAAAAATTTATCTACTGTCTACTGCCAAGCTGGCAGTAAGTGCTGGAGCTAAAATACTGGATGACTTAGACATGGCTCAAGTTGGTGCAGAAAGCCCAGCACTAACTGAAAGTTATCTAATGACACAATTAGCTGTTGGACTTTAATTTACGCAGGCCTATAAGTTCTAACCACCTCATTAGTTTTGGAATCTGAATATGCAAGAATCCTTTGGGCAGCCCTCAGGAAGAAGTACTCTACCCTGTGGGAGGATCTCTAACTTGAGGCCTGTCAGCCTCAGCAGCCAAGGGCAGAGTGTGTAGTTTATATCCATTCCAGAAAGTTCTATCAACCAAACACACCATGAGGTCAAAGAAACTGAAAATCTCCAGTCCGAATGAACAAGAGCTTTACCTCACTCTGCTTTACCTCACTCTATCTATCTAGGGTATCTTTACTTTTGGAATACAAGAAATCTGACTGCCCAACCAATAATCCAGGTTAGCTATGAGAAAATGATTATAAAAGAAATTAAGGCACTCAGGGTTTTACAAAGTACTATGTTACTGCTAAACAAAATTTCTGATACTGACTCCCTACGAGGGTAGCCATCTCCATTCTTTGTATGTGTGTGTGGTGCTGGGGATTGAACCCAGGGATGTTCTACCTGCGCTACACCCCTAGCCCTATTTTATTATTTTCTTTTATTTATTTTGAAACAGGTCTTGCTAAGTTGCTGAGGCTGGCCTCAAACTTGTGATCCTCCTGTCTCAACCTCCCAAGTACTGGGATTACTGGTATGTGCCACCATGTCCAGCCATCTCCATTCTTTATCCCTATTCTCGTAGGTCTCTAAGTGACAGCAAAAAAATTTACTGCTAGCAGCAAAGAGAGGAGTAGAGTCAGGTGTGGTGGCACACACCTGTCATCCTAGTATTTAAGAGGCTAAACAGGAAGATCGCAGGTTCAAGGTCAATCCCAGAAATTTAGCAAAACCCTCAGCAACTTAAGGAGACTCTGTTTCAAAACTAAAAAAGAAAAGGGTTGGTGGTGTAGTTTGGAGGTAGAATGCCCCTGGGTTCAATTCCCAGTTTAAAAAAAAAAAACAGAGGAATGGGAGGGATTCACACACAACTAAGAATTATGCTTTGCTGGTTGCTCATTTTTTCCTCTGCTAATATTTTTGCTGCCCTGTTCAGAATAAAGGGCAATGGGGTCTGATCCCATTTATTATATGGATATTATCAAGGGCACAATCTTCTTGGTATAAAAGAATTATGGGCTTTCAAAGGTGAACAATTTACTCCCTATATCCTAGAAGACTGAACCATACTAGAACAAAAATAAAATGTCCAAACTAGTTCTATTCATGTGACCTTTAATGATTTTTTTTAGCTACTTTCAAAACATCAAGCAAATATCAATAGTTTTATTAGGCTAAACGGTTAAGAGGCAAAATAGAAAACTAAGATTGAGACGTAGGAAAGAAAAGTCTGTTTACAAACACTGTATTTTCGTAAGCTGCATACTTCAATAATTCTAGCCGAGGCTCTCAAACAAGTCTCACTTCAAGAAAACAAATCAAGGCTTGTAATCCTAGTACTTGGGAGGCAGAGACCGGAGGATCCGGGTTCTCAGCCACTTAGTGAGGCCCTCCGCAACTTTGTGAGACCCGGTTTCAAAATAAAAAGTATAAAAAATAGGGCCAGGGGTGTAGCTCGGAGGTAAAAACACCCCCTGGGTTCAATCCCCGGTATCGCAACAAAAAAAAAAATCAAAATGCAGTAAGTGACTGGCCTGTTTGACCTCCCCGCCTGGGCCCATGCCCCACCCGGCCCACATCACAACCAGTCATCTACTTAAAGCTGGCATGGTTTTGAGCAGGAGGCAGGGGAGCTTCTTTATTTGTCTGGTTTGGCCTATAGACTCTCACGAGGCAGTAAGACTCAGGGAACAGAGTACACAGATAGAACTCAGTACTGATAGGCTTCATTATCTTTTAGTGAAGATAACAGAGGGGCAGGGAAAAAGGACTCCATTTTTTTTTTTTTTTTTTTGCAGTACCAGGGATTGAACCCAGGGGCATTCTACCTCCAAGCTACACCCCCGGCCCTATTTTTTACACTTTATTTTGAAACAGGGTGTCACGAAGTTGCGGATGGCCTCACTAAGTAGCTGAGGCTGGCCGCGATCCAGGATCCTCCGGTCTCCGCCTCCCAAGTACTGGGGTTACAAGCGTGAGCGACTCCATTTTTACTCAGGCTCAAAGACCCAATTCTGTCTGTGGGCTGTAGCCCCTTGCCTGCAATCAGAAGTGGGTGGGTCCATCTGCCTAACGACCCACTGCGGCTGTCAAGTCACAGGGTGGAGATCAAGTTAAAAATAAGGCTTTCTGGCATCCCTGCCAACCACCGGCATCATATTTTCCTGGTGATGTCAGTGCAGATGTGGGTCTCTATCCTTGGGCGTCAGCTCTTGGCTCAGCCTTCCCACTACCTATGGAACCACATGTGCTCTGGTAGAAAATACAGCATCCACTTTCAAACCAAGGTGAGACAAAACCTGTTGGGTCAGTCGCAGTGACTGGTTCAAGCTTCTCTGGTTTTTAGGTACATAAACAAAATCACATCAGAGAGGACCGCAACAGCGCTGGGAAACAGGATAGAGACAGAGTTTTCACAACTTCCCTGCCCTTTTGGGATTCAACAGATGCTCTGTTCCCAAGGAGACAAAATACCAGCCTCTCCCTCCACCTATAAAACAAAAAATGTGCAGGGAAGAAAACAAAAAACATCAGAGGCCACTGAATTCAATGCCTGCCACCTTGCGATGGCAGCTCAGACTTTCCAGAGAATCAGTAAGACACAAATTTAGAAATTATTCCATGATTTCATGTACGATGTAGATTCTTCTTGGAGCCAGGCCCTTCAATTTCCAGCACAGTGCCCTGTTTAACAGGGACACCAGCCAGGGTCTTTCTGACACAAGGCAGCAACCTCGAGAATTGCCAGAATGAGGCTGCTTTATTATAGTTGAAGAATATCACCCACACTCTGAATGTGACCCTGGCAAGCTTTCCCCAACATGCTTGCCTCACTAATCCAAGATTCTCCTTTGCAAAAATATCGTTCATTGCAGAATTCAGCAGGAGACAAGTCCACACTTTATTTTTCAAAAATATTTTCCCTATCTACAGTGCAAGACACTACTATTCCCACTTACCAGTCTCTCCCCGGAGAGGACCTCCAGCAGCTTGATGAGCATCCGTCCATCTCGAAGGTCCGTGTACAGGTCTGTGATCCGGCAGGACACTCGGGCAAGGTGGGAGTTGACCCATTTGGTGAAGGTCTTCTTCTGCACGGCTTCACGCTCATCTGCAAGCAGAGGAGAGTTCTCGTTAACCACCAACCACAGCACTGGCAGCAGCGGATACGTGCCAGCAGGACCACAACTCACTTCATCTTAACCATGGTCATCTCTCTGGGAATCTAGGAATTGGACAATCCTTAGTATGTGATGCAAGATGCCAGCAGAATATCTTTCACTCCTTTCATTTCATTTCCTGCCATGCCTGCTGAAGAGGCAGCAGGATGCAGCAGACAATGATGGGGGCCTTCACAGTTCTGCTCAATTCTATAATATTTGACTGATAGAGCTTCTAGTGACACATTACAGCTACCATTCCTCCAAAGGGTGAGTGGGGGGGAAGCACAATATAGGAAAGGATGTGGGGTAGAGAAGCTCAGGAGACATCAGGAAACTGCTTCCCTTGTGTACAAAGGCTCAGGCAATGCCTGACAAGCTAAATTTGCTCATGACCTTGATTTGCAATGCTCCTTCACAGGCTCAGTCATACACTCCATGAAAAAAAGAGAAAATGGCAGACTATGAGACAGAGTGCGAAGAGATCTGGCTGGGCATCAGGAGAGCAGAAACTGGGCCCAGGGTTTCAACAAAAATGTGCCAAGATCCTGGCTTCAGTGTCCTCTTCTACAAACTGAACAGAGACCAAACGTCAACCATTCACTGAAAAGGCTGGTTTATGGTGGCAGTTGCACATTCAAGTCCTCCAGGAAACAGGAGGAAGTTTTTCAAGTCCCAGTGATCCAATCAAATCATAAAACTCTACAGACAGTTACACCCAGAACTGGACCTTCACATCCCATATAAACAGGCTTCCAAACTTCTTGCCTCTGCAGAATCTTCTAATGCAGGCTGATGAAGACCTTCAGACATCCACAAAGCATGCCCTAGAGACTCACCCATTCATCCTCCCTAACTTTTCGCTACAGAGCTGCCCTCCTGCCAGTTACACACCCTGTTTTTAATTCTACCAAGCCCTCCTCCTTCTAGTGCAAACCTAACCCACAAAGAGGTTTATGCATGACTCTAGGAAATAAAGAAGCAGAGAGCCCAACAATTTCTTATGTACTTCAAAACCACTGAGCGACAACTGAAAAGTCACTCCTGCTAATGGGGCATGTGTCTGGTGGCCTGAGGGCACTGAGTTCCCAGGTTGGCAGTCCAGTATCTGGGAAGGTCTGCCTGGAAGGCTTTGCTGAGGCTTCCATCAACCCCACCACAGGGCAGCAACGAGGCAGAGACAATGCTGGATGAGCTTTTACTAATGCCAACCTGGCAGGCAAGCCAGTGGGGCACCTGCCAAGGCTCCAGGCCACCTGCTGCAGTCCTCCGCAGCTCCTCCGGGCCCAGCCTTTCCCCAAAGCAACAGCCCATCCAGATGGAAAGGGGGCTTTTCCCCAGGGGCAAACGAACAACCAAAAACAAACGAACAAGACAGGCAGGAATGGGTGAAGGAAAAAAGGCAGTGAGGGGCACGCCATAGCCTGGAAAATGAGCTGTGCCAATCACCTCACGAAGATCACGTGGAAAAGAATACATTCATTATTAATCACACAATCACCATGATGGATGGTAACTTTACTACCACGGTGACACGGGGAGCTACAGTTTTTGGCCTAAGGCTGGAGCTGTTTTGAAAGAGCAGGTCAGAATAGAAGGCAGAGAATTCCCAAGCTTCTGCTAGGGACATTTCACAGATGGTCTCAACCCAGAAGACAAGTAATTCCTAATTCAAATGTATTTAGGGTAAACTAATTTTTTTTCATTATAATATCCTTTATGTGCTACACTCGAGTTGGAAAATGTCTTTAATAAAGCTCTTGATGGTTATCCTAGACTGTTAATGAAGGGTTTGGGGCTCAAAGTCACTACCACACCCTATCAAGGGAACAAGATCAAAACAAAAACTTGCTGGGATTAAAGTATTTCTAAATAAACAAGTGCAAAATGTGTTCCTCAGTCAACTGTCACTCCTTTGGGTGAATCTCACATTAAAGATACACTCCAGTCTTCTTTCAGATTCTTTTATGAGGAAATTCCAAGGGTTTGCTTCAGACTCCAGTAAACACACTCCCTTAGCACTCCTGAAGAATTACAGCCCAACCCCAAGCACTCCTAAAGAGTTACAGCCCAAGCTTCCTCCCAGAAGAGGCAAACAGAGAGGTCAAGGGTGCGAAGAGAGAGAACCAAGCTGAGACAAAATGACCCAGATCTGTGTAAGGAGGGCTCCCTGTGGCTGCTGTGCACCTCAGAAACTCTAGGAAGAAGCAAGGAAAGAGGAGGAGGAAGAAAGACTTAAAAACAAAAGGAACGAGAGCGCCCTTTTATTTTTAAGAGAAAGCCTCCTCCCCACTCCTCCCAGGTCAAGGAACAGGTCAGAGGTAGCATAAGAGTACTAGAAACACACACAGGGTCTAAGTTCCTGGGACTCACAGCACCACACTAGAAAAGGCCTTAAGAGTCTGACCAGGGACTGGACCAGATAAACATCCTTATGACACATGAGGGGCAGGAAGCCCACTCAGCAGAGACACAAAGCCCAGAGAGCTAGTGTGTCCTCTTCTCACGATGACAGAATCCTATTGAACCACACTTTTCTGAAGTGGAAGGAGTGAGAGGGAGGGGCAAACCTACCAGTGGCCTAGTTGAGGCTCCAGTCCTTGGGGATCCCCATTCTTTTGTTCCACCCTTCCTGAGAAGGCACAATGACATCAGCCCTGCACTCCCTACCCAGTAAGGCCGGGAAAGATAGGCCAGACGCCCATGGAGGAGCAGGAGGCCCTTGGCACAGACAATGCCAGACAACCCAGAGGAGCATTTCCAAGCTAGAGCTGCAGTTGCCCTGAGCTGTGGGAGGAGCTGGAGGAAGTAGCAGAGGGAAGCAGGCCAACTTCTAAGCCTGCAAGCATGAAGCAACTATGCTGATGTGGAAAGGGAGTTCTTACAAACTCCATATTGATCTGATTATTTAGACCACAGATTCTCTACTAGAAGCAATTTTGCCCCGAGACATCTGGCAATTTCTATGGACATTTCTGATAGTCATGACTGAGGGAGGGGGGAGGTAGGCGCTACTGGCACCCCAACACAGCACTATTCAGCGTAAAATGTTGGCAGTGACAGGGCTGAGAAACCCTGGTTTGAAAGTTCTAGACTTGCACCACTTGCAGCTGGCATTCCTAGTGTCTCAGACTGCACTCCCTAGAGTGGGACACCAGAGCAAGCATGTTACTCATTCATCATTCTGTTTGCCTTTATCAAGGGCTTTTTGTTACTGATGGTTTGCATGTTGGCTAGAGGGCATCAGAAACTGCCTGCCTTTAGGCCCACTCATCCCACAAAGGGCATACTGCACAGCAGAGGAGCAGCAGCACAGCTGGGAGAACAGAGGCAGGCCTGGGTCAGTGTGAAGGTGGGCATTTCTGTCCCCCGGGGTCATTTCCATTCTCCTCTTTCCTTTTCAGGGCCTTGTATTGCTGTAATCAAGTCAACTCACGAGTACATCTCCTCCCAAGAAGTTGATGCAGCTGAACCTGACACTGACTCCTGTAGGTTCCCATCCTGCCCTGCTCCAGATTTGGCAGGTGTTACATCCAAGGAGCAGGCCTTCTACCCTCCCACTCCCTGTGGGTATCTATAAGCTGTGTTTGCCCCTACCCTTCCTGCTCTATATTGTTATAGCTTTATATTAGTATTATATGTTATGATGACTCACGTAAAGGCCGCCCTGTATCAAATGGGAGGAGGTAAAGTACACATCAAGGTATGCGGCTTATTGCTAACTGCTCAGTAAATTCATTCCTTTTCCCATTCTCCAGCAAAGATGCATTCTCATCAATACAAAACATTTGAGAAACTTGCCAGAGATCATGGAATTACACAATCCTAGGGCTGGGAAAGCATGCACAAGTCATATAAATCAACTTTCATTCAAAAGTTATATAAATCAACCTTCATCACCACCTAGGCCAGCTACTTTAAAACCTAAGGAAGAGATGAAACTATGTGTGTGTGTGTGTGTGTGTGTACATGCAGCAGAAGATTGTTTGACACATGCATAGAGAGATAATGGACTGTACTTTCTTTTTTACTAAAACAACAGCACTGATTTAGCACTTGCTATGTCTTAGAAACTGATATAAATATTTTACAATCCTCACAACTGCCCCAAGAGGTAAGAGCTAGTAACTCCTGAGGACTAGCTCCAGAGCCAGGGTTCTCAATCAGTATGCAATACTGCCTCATACACAACACTGGAGAAAACAAAACAAAACAAAACAAAAACCATTTTTTCCATGACAGAAGATTTAGGATCACCCACCATTTCAATACCCTAAACCAAGTCTTTATTTTGTGAAAGGGTCTGCTTCATCATTGGGCAACTTTCCATTTGTTAGGGTGGTGCCTCCATCAAGACGAGATCTATCTTGTCTGTGTGGCTCACTGAGGTTTGCTCTACCTTCAAAGATACAGATAAAAGGTATTTTCCTCACTCCTCCTCTTATATAACTTTGGGCTTAAGTACTCCTGGCCATCCCCTCTTTGAGTGACTGTCCAATGTGGTACAACAGGTGGAACCTGAGATTGTACCTGAGGACACCATTGCCTCTTGGTCACCTGGACATCACATATCAACCCGCACAACCCAGGGATCAAGACAGTTGCAGCTCTGGACGTTCAAAGATAGAGACAGAGAAATACTAAGTGAAGAAAGGGCAAAAAAGAATCAGCAGCCCTCTGTGGGAGGAGTTTGGTGAGGCAGTATAAATGCCAAGGCAAGAGTGGGAGTTAGAAGAAGAACTCCTAATGCTGCTCTTAAAATAAAGATTCTAAGAAGCATAAATTCCATCAAAATGTCCCTGCAGCCCTGAGAACCCAGGAACAAGAAGTGGTTCATAATGTGAAGACCCACAAACTCAGAGATAAACTAGCCATCTACTGGTCAATGAGAACTACCAAGAGGCAGACCAGGAAACCCATCCTCAAATGAATGGCAACATTTATATCAGCTTTGGATCCCTGAAGGAGTGAATTAAAAGTAAAATCCTATTATTAGTACTCCTTCTGGCTAACAATTTTATTTCAAGGTGTGCTTACAATAATACCATCATGCATCTGAACAGCAATGTATATTTCCTCAAAGCTCACTAGATCCTCACAGCATCTGCCAGGCAGGTGGAACCCAACAGTTATCTCCAGCAAAGCCAAGGGGTTGATGAGTGTCACTGGCCAGCAGTGGCAGGGC